>BOPN01000979.1:293202-300702 GCA_017312705.2 Penaeus japonicus
GTTGGCACATCTTGCTTTAAGTATGTTCTTTGTCCAGAGTAACCTTATGCAGATGTTCAGTTGAACGTGTTTTTTTTTTTTTTTTTTTTTTTTTTTTTTTTTTTTTTTTTTTTTTTTTTTTTTGTTTTTTTTTTTTTTTCTCTCTCTCTCTCTCTCTCTCTCTCTCTCTCTCTCTCTCTCTCTCTCTCTCTCTCTCTCTCTCTCTCTCTCTCTCTCTCTCTCTCTCTCTCTCTCTCTCTCTCTCTCTCTCTCTCTCTCTCTCTCTCTCTCTCTCTCTCTCTCTCTCTCTCTCTCTCAGTTGCATACTTCCTTTGTGGCAAATAGAGAGAGAAATAAACACACAGACAGGGAAAGAGTGACAAAAAATTAGAGAGAGAGGGAAGGGATAGAGAATAAAAATGAGAGAAATAGACTTGTACAAACAAGAAGTAATTGAAAAAGAAGAAACTGGAAATAACAACAAACGCACGAAAGAAGAGGAAGATATTCAATAGACAATTAAACAAATATTCTGACATTCAGACAGGAAAGAGAGAGACACAAATCACAAAACGAGAAACGTAAAACTGAGAATGAGAAGAGAAAGGAGAGAGAGAGAAAAAAAAGTAAGAGAGAAAACAGGAAGAGAAAATAGGAAGAGAAAGAAATGGATAAATAAGAGACGAAGTTTTCAACGTTTTTGTTTAACCTTTAAGATAGCGAAAACAAAAAATAGTAAACGGAGAAAGAAAGAGAGAAAGAGAGGGGGTCAAGGAGGGAAAGAGAGAGAGAGAAAAGGAGAGAAGGAGAGAGAGAGAAGAGAGAAACAGGTAGAGATTGTTGTCTGCATCATGGCCGGCCCCATTCTTGGAATCATTCCAGCATTCCGCTTTCCGACCGGGTGTATATTTCCTTCCGTTCCGTTAACAGACACTCGAGTCCAACAAAGCGCTGTGCGGTCTTGATTTCACCGTCTCTTTCTCTCTTTGCCTCTTCCTCTCTTTTCCTCTTTCTCTCTTTACCTCTTCCTCTCTTTGTCTCTTCCTTTCTATGCCTCTTCCTCTATTTGCCTCTTCCTCTCTTTTCCTCTTTCTCTCTTTCCCTCTTCCTCTCTTTGCCTCTTCATCTCTTAACCTCTTGCTCTCTTTGCATCTTTCTCTATTTGACTCTGCCTCTATTTGCCTCTTCCTTTCTATGCCTCTTCCTCTATTTGCCTCTTCCTCTCTTTTCCTCTTCATCTTTTTTCCTCTTTCTCTCTTTGCCTCTTCATCTCTTTGCCTCTTCCTCTCTCTCCTTCTTCCTCTATTTGCTTCTTCCTCTCTTTGCCTCTTCATCTCTTTACCTCTTCTCTCTCTTTGCATCTTTCTCTATTTGACTCTTCCTCTATTTGCCTCTTTCTGTCTTTGCCTCTTCCTCTCTTTGCCTTTTCCTCTCTTTGCCTCTTTCTCTATTTGCCTCTTTCTCTCTTTGCCTCTTTCTATCTTTCTCTTCCTATTTTCGCCTTTTCTTCTCTTTGCTTCTTTCCCTCTTCCTCTCTTTGCCTCTTTCTCTCTTTGTCTTTTCCTCTTTTTGCCTATTTCTTTCTGCCTCATCTTGTCTTTCCCTCTTCCTCTCTTTGCCTCTTTCTCTCTTTGTCTCTTCCTTGCTTTGCCTCTCCATCTCTTTCCCTCTTCCCCTTTGCCTCTTTCTCTATTAGCCTCTTCCTCTCTTTGCCTTTTCCTCTATTTGCCTCTTCCTGTCTTTGCCTTTTCTCTTTTGGTCTCTTCTTCTCTTTGCTTCTTTCTCCCTTTGCATTTTTCTCTTTTTGCCTCTTTCTCTCTTTGCCTTTTCCTCTCTTTGCCCCTCTCTCTTTTTGTCTCTTCCCATCTTTGTCTCTTTCTTTCTTTGCCTTTTCCTCCCTTTGCCTCTTCCTCTCTTTGTCTCTTCCTCCCTTTGCCTCTTCCTCTCTTTACTTCTTCTTCTCCCCTTTACCTCTTTCTTTCTTTGCTCTCTCTCTCTGTCTCTTTCTTTCTCTCTCCCTTTTGGCGTTTCTTTTGGGCTTATTTCTCTCGCTTTTCTCTTTTATTTTGGCTCGTTTTTCTTTCTTTCTTTTTCTATTTTCTTTTGTTTTTTGTTCTTCGCCTTTTTTCCCTTCCCTTTTCTTTTCCTTTGGTTCTATTTCTCTCTTCTTTTCTTTTTTTCCCTCTTCCCCACGTTCTCTTTCACTCTATACTATATTTTTCATCCTTTACGTAATTATGGTGTCATGTCACTCACATGTCTGATGTAGTTTCTTCTCACCCTCCCCCTCCCCCATTCCCCCCTCCTTCACACTGTCTCATCTCTCTTCACTCACTTCCCATTCCTTCCTCCTTCCCTCTTTCTTCCATCTCTCCTTACCCCCCCCTCCCCCCCTCCACACACACACACTCCTTCACTCTTTCTGTCATCTCTCCTTTTCTCACTTGTAATCACCCTAAACAAAATCTTTCTCTCTCTATCTATCTATCTATCTATCTATCTATCTTTCCCTCTCTCTCTCTCTATCTCTCTCTATCTATATATCTATCTATCTATCTAGCTATCTATCTATCTCTCTTTCCCCCTCTTTCTCTCTATCTCTTTCTCTCTCTCTCTCTCTCTCTCTCTCTCTCTCTCTCTCTCTCTCTCTCTCTCTCTCTCTCTCTCTCTCTCTCTCTCTCTCTCTCTCTCTCTCTCTCTTTCTCTTTCCTTCCTTCTCTCTATCTATCTTTCTATCTATCCCATACCACCTCACTCCGAAGCAAGAACCTTTTTCACATTTTCCCTTGACCTTATCATATTGCCAAGGCGCGTGAAACTGACAGACGTACAGATGGTATCGCAGAGAGAGAGAGAAAATGGGGAGGGGGAGTAATGGGGGAGAGAAGATGGGGTGGAGGAGGGGTGGGGGTGTATGTATGGGGGAGGCGGGAAGGGGTGGAGGGGTTTATGTGGGTGGCTCTTAATTTGTTGTTTTATCTCTCTCTCTTTCTCTCTCTCTCTCTCTCTCTCTCTCTCTCTCTCTCTCTCTCTCTCTCTCTCTCTCTCTCTCTCTCTCTCTCTCTCTCTCTCTCTCTCTCTCTCTCTCTCTCTCTCTCTCTCTCTCTCTCTCTCTCTCTCTCTCTCTCTCTCTCTCTCTCTCTCTCTCTCTCTCTCTCTCTCTCTCTCTCTCTCTCTCTCTGTCTTTCTATCTCTCTTGTGTATGTGTATGTGCGTGAGAGAGTTTGTATCCGAGTGCATTTCTTTGTGTATATGCATGTGTTTGAAAAAAAAAGTGTGTGCTTTATATGTAATGTGCAATATATGGTAATGAGATTGTGCATAGCTAGTCTATGTGCGTGTGTATGAGAGAGAGAAAGAGAAAGCGAGTGATATCTTTGATGGAAAGAGTAAGAGAGAGATATCTGTAATGGAAAATTTTTCTGACAGGCATTGTATTTTCGTGTTTTTCGGTACCTGCTGAAACAAAGCTTTCCTTTGTGCTTTACGTATTGATCAAAAGCGCCATGAAATTCAATTTGCCTTTATCATTTACCGGGCTGAATCTTTCATAAAGTTAATCTCGTTGCGCCATTAAGTTGTTGTTATTTAAAGCTTAAAATAAGTAAAAATAGATGTATCAACAAAAGTAGAATTAATAAGTGCTTTGTTTGCCAACTTAAATTGTTGCTTATGTCCTTGTTCTGGGAATTGACACTAAGACAGCTACACCTCTCTGAAACACAAAATACACTTTTAAAACCTAAAATCTCTGTTCAAGGCTATACAGAATGCAGCTTTGTTTTTTACTCTGGATATACCTTTGTCAGCAAGAAGCAACTTTCAGTTCTATAATACAATTGCTTTTCGTTTTTTGTTTTTTTTTTTTTTGTTTGTTTGTTTGTTTGTTTGTGTCATTTTCTTTATTCTTTATTTATAGAATTTCATTGTACGCATTTAGTGGGATTCACAAGCCATGGAGCAAAATACAATAGTATGTGAATATATGTATACATGTGTGTATGTGTGAGTGTGTGTGTGTCTGCGTGTTTGTTTGTGTGTAAAAGTAGCGTGTGTGTGTGTGTGTGTGTGTGTGTGTGTGTGTGTGTGTGTGTGTGTGTGTGTGTGTGTGTGTGTGTGTGTGTGTGTGTGTGTGAAGAATAGAGGGTAAAGAGACTGGACAAAATATACTGTGTGTAGAATTAGATCAAATAAACACATGTGTTTGAAAGTGCAGAATACAGGATGAAACATTCAAGCAGGAATTAAATACAAGAAATTAAAAAAATGTAAAGTTAAGTGGATATTCCTTGGTCTATTTTGAAAATAATCTTGGAAGGACTTGTTATCAACTTCCCCCCTATAAGAGGATAAAGAAGGAACGAGTCTATTAAGCGTCCCTTCGAGAACCAAACAAAACTAAAAAAAAATAATAAATAAATAAATAAATAAATAAAAAATAAAAATAGTAATAAAAAGGACAGATTTGAAAAAAAATAGAAGGAAAGATATCGAGTTCCATGTGTTTTGCCATCTTAATTCATAGGCATAAGATAATGCAAGCATGGACAAAGATATAGTGACATTTAAACAAGGAACTAAAATAGGCTGTTATCCTTTCTCAAGAAAGTTTTATGACATTTGGTGAAGAAAGGGGAGAGAAAAAAAATGCTCACTTTAAAGAGGGAAAAAATATCACACCGTGAATTACCTAAGATGCATTCTTCACATATAGCATATCAAGGGAATATGACATGTTAGAATAAGGGGAAAAAAATGAATAAAGAATGATAATAAGAAATAATGCCCTCAAATCATCTCCAAGAATTCCAAAGGACAATAATTTCATGTATAGAAAATACAGCTTCCTATAAATCGCAAAAAATAAAAAATAAATCCTTAGATAACTTAAGGCTAATATCTAGGCCACTCAAAAAGGAAGTGTTAGCTCGAGAGAAGGTACATTTTGTAAGACGCTCTCTGCTCGCAGGTGTTCTTAAGGAAAACATTAAGAAATTATCCTGGTAATGCGCACCATTCTTTGGCTTCGTGTCTTTACTTAGCTCGAGAGGCCTGCAGCGTTTGTGCGTGTGCGTGTGTGTGTGTGCATAGTGTGTGTGTGTGTTAGTACGCGTGTGTATGTGTTTGTATATTAATGTGTGTGTGTGTGTCCTCTTCCTCTTCTTTTTCTTCAGATTATATTTCTTATTTTCCTCTCCTTCGTTCTCATATGATTTTGTGATAACCATCATTATTATGATTATCATTATCATCATTTTCCTTCTTATTACTATAATTATCATCAATATGATCTATATCATTATCATGATTATTATCATTATTTATATTGTCATCACTATTGCTGTTATCATTTATATCATTATTATATCATCATTACTATTATCATTATATTATCCTCATTATTGCTGTTATCATTTATATAATTATTATAACTAATATCATCATTACTATCTTCATTATTTTTATCCTTACCACCATTATTATTGTTATTATCATTACTATCATTACCACTATCAGTATTATCATTATTATCATTATTATTGCAATTATCATTAGCAGTAGTAGTATCATTATAATAATTGCTAATATCATTACCTTTATCATTACCTTTATTATTGTCATTAACAGTATCATCATCAATACTGTCTTTCATCGTTATGATCTTCACATTTTAAAAGATAATATTATATATCACATGTATGTATGCCAGTGTGTGTGTATGTGTGTGTGTGTGTGTGTGTGTGTGTGTGTGTGTGTGTGTGTGAGTTTCTTTTACATGTTTGAAAGATATAACACTTCCCTTTATCATAATGTGGCGATATGTCTTGTTGGTAGAGAGGAGGAGAGGGAGACGGGATAAGAGCCACATGTGTGAGGAGGCAAGTGAGGGGGGGGGGGGGGGGGGGGGTTTATCTGGAGTCAGTGGAAGGAGGGGAGAGAGGGGGGGAAGGGGTAAGCGGTGTGATGATAATGTCGGTAAGTGTATTAGGGAAAGTGATTATGGCAACGATGCAGGTGAAGAGAAAGAGGAGCGGGAGGACGCTGCAGACGTGTTAGTGTAATGTGGGTTGTTTGCCGTAGAGTTTTTTTAATCTTTATCAGAAATGTTTGGTTGACATGAATTGAAGTCTTCGTTTACTTACTAATCAAAATCTTTGTTTACTCATCCATAAGCATTTTATCCATTTCACTTATCCATTTCTTTTAATCCAATAGCATCCATTTAATTACTTATATAATCTTCATTTACTTTAGTAACTTATTCAAATGCTTACTTATTTTATTTACTTACTTATTCAAGTCTCTATTTCCTCAACTTAATCATTACCATCAACATTCATCGTTATTGTTATTATTATTATCGTTATTGTTATCATTTTCATTACTATCATTTTTAATAGTAGTAGTACCCCTATTATTGTCACTATTGTTATTCCTAGTTATTATAATCCTTATCATTAATACGATTATTATTATTATTATCATCATTATGATCCTCATTTTTTCAACATTATCATCATGAAATTAATAGATGAATAAAATAATAGATAAACAATTTGAAAACAAGCAGTAGCATTATTTTTATCAGCCTCATTGCATTCAGATGAAGTGCTGCTTTCTTTTCATTAAAAAATAATGTTTAAATTTTATATAACTTTCCCATGAACTCTCCCCCAACCTTCAAGTGTCCACAACTTTTATCATTTGCATATTTAAGTTGAGTATCAAACTTTTATCCTTTGCATTAGAGTAAGATATATTTTGGTAGAGACAACGGACCTTGTCAAATGAGTTGAAAATTCAAAGAAAGAGTAAGAGAGAGAGAGAGAGAGAGATTAAGAGAGATAGGGAGGGAGAGGGGGGTGAGGAAGGGAACGATTGAATGAGTGAGAGAGCGGAGAAGGGAATGAACCAGTTAGAGAAAGAAAGAGAGAGAGAGAGGATGGAAGGAAGCGTGGGAATAAGTGAGGTAGTGAGAGAGTAAAGGAATGAATGAGTTAGAATGAAAGAGAGCGAAAGGAAAGAGAAAAAAAAGACGAGGAAAATATGAAATAGAAAAATAAACCCCCAATATTAAACGAACGATGACGTCACGCAGGCACCACAGGAATTAGGAGAGAGCAGAATGACGTAAAAAAAAAAACGCTGGATACGTTTGACGTCACATCTTCACAATTGCATATTATACAACCTTTCCTTTTTGCTCTGTTTATATCCTCCTTCTCTTTTATTCCCTTTTCTTGTCAATTCTCTGTCTGTCTCTCTGTACCCCCTCCTTTTCTATTCCTCTCTCTTTCTATCAGTCTATCTATCTGTCTATTCATCCATTTATCTCTCTCTCTCTCTCTCTCTCTCTCTCTCTCTCTCTCTCTCTCTCTCTCTCTCTCTCTCTCTCTCTCTCTCTCTCTCTCTCTCTCAATCTCTCTCTCTCTTTCACTCTCTTCAATTTCTCTCTTCCCTTCAATTTCTCCGTCTTCTCCTCTCTTTTCCATACTTTTCTGATAAACCCTTATGCCAGAA
>BOPN01000979.1:315702-318202 GCA_017312705.2 Penaeus japonicus
TTTCTTTCTTACTCTTTTTATTCATTTTTGTGTCATTTTTCTCTTTTTCTTTGTCACTTTTTGCTCATTCTTATATCATGTTCCCTTTCTTTCTCACTCTCCTCATCCTTATTTCGTGTTTCTTCTTCTCCATCTTTCTTAGCCTCTCTCACTCTATTCTTATTTCGTTTTCCCTTTTCTTCTCCTTCATTCGTATCCTGTCTCACTTTGTCCTTATCCTGTGTTCTATTGTGTTCTTTGTCTTGGCCTCTCTCTATATATCGTTACTCCATGTTCCCTCTTCCCCTTTCTTAAGAAGGCTTCTCCTTCTCCTACCTCTTCTTCCTTAGCCTCTTTCTATTTATCCTTATTCCGTGTTCTTTCTCTCCTCCATTCTTAGCTTTCTTCCGTGTTCTTTTTCCTTCTCCTTCTTTCTAAAGACGGTTTCTCTCTCGCCTTCTCCTTCTTTATTGGCTCTCCCTCTTCTCTCATCCTCATTCTGTTTTTGTTTTGTTTTTTTCTCTCCTTCTCCTTTCTTTTCCTCCTTTTCATCCTCATTCCATGTTCCTTCTCCATGGTCCTTGGTCCTCCTTCTCTCCTTATTTTGTTGTTTTTATACTTGCGAGTGTGTGTATGTGTGTGTATGAATGTGAATGTAAGCGTGTTTGTATGTGTGTTTGTGTAAGTAAGCGTGTGTGTGTGTGTGTGTGTGTGTGTGTGTGTGTGTCTGTGTGTGTGTGTGTGTGTGTGTTGCCCCATCCCTTAGCTAGTAAAGTATTTGGGTGAAGTCTTTCCCCATTATGGTTTTTATTATGACTTCCCCTTTAAGCCTTTAATGTGCTTTTATGGAACAACAAAGGTTTTCCATTTTTCCCATCCATTAGGTATTCTTACCGCGCGCCTCTCCTGTAGTGCCTGTTGAGTTCCTATACTTAAAAGGTGTTTTGAAAATTATTTTCCTTTTTTTCCGTGGATGTGTCTGTGTTTGTGTGTGTGTGTCTGTGTGTGTATATGTGTGTGTACGTGTGTGTTGTATGATTGTGTGTGTGCGTGTTTGTGGGTGAGAGAGAGAGAGAAAGAGAGGGAAGAGAGAGAGATTGTGTATGTATGTGACTGTGTTTCCGTATATTGCTATTTGGGCCTTTGAGTGTCTGTCGGTGATGTGGACCTGTTAAAGAGTCTTTTACGGAGTATTCTATATAGCATTGTGTGTGTGAGTGCCAATGCATACGAAATCGTAGGTTCGTGTCTATTTGTGCCTACGTCCATCCCCCACTCCTTTCCCTCCTTATCCCTTCTTCCCCCCCTCACCCTTCCTCTCCCTCCTTCATCCTCTTTTTCCCTCCTTCTCCCTCCCTCACCCTCCCTCTCACTCCTTCATCCTCCCTCACCCTCCCTCTCCCTCCTTCATCCTCCCTTTCCCTCCTTCTCCCTCCCTCACCCTCCGTCTCCCTCCTTCATCCTCCCTTTCCCTCCTTCTCCCTCCCTCACTCTCCCTCTCCCTCCCTCTCCCTCCTTCTCCCTCCCTCACCCTCCCCCTCCCTCCCTCACCCTCCCTCACCCTCCCTCACCCTCCTTCTCCCTCCCTCCCATATTTCTTTTTCGTTATTTCTCTCTCTCTCTCTCTCTCTCTCTCTCTCTCTCTCTCTCTCTCTCTCTCTCTCTCTCTCTCTCTCTCTCTCTCTCTCTCTCTCTCTCTCTCTCTTTATTCGTGTTTGTCTCTCTCTCTCTCTCTCCTTTTCTTTCTTCTCGTCTTGTTGTTATTTTCTTTCTTACTCTTTTTATTCGTTTTTGTGTCATTTTTCTCTTTTTCTTTGGCACTTTTTGCTCATTCTTATATCATGCTCCCTTTCTTTCTCACTCTCCTCATCCTTATTTCGTGTTTCTTCTTCTCCATCTTTCTTAGCCTCTCTCACTCTATTCTTATTTCGTTTTCCCTTTTCTTCTCCTTCATTCGTATCCTGTCTCACTTTGTCCTTATCCTGTGTTCTAGTTCCTTGCTTTGTCTTGGCTTCTCTATATATATCGTTACTTCATGTTCCCTCTTCTCCTTTCTTAAGAAGGCTTCTCCTTCTCCTACTTCTTCTTCTTCCTTATTCCGTGTTCTTTCTCTCCTCCATTCTTATCTTTCTTCCGTGTTCTTTTTCCTTCTCCTTCTTTCTAAAGAGGGTTTCTCTCTCGCCTTCTCCTTCTTTATTGGCTCTCCCTCTTCTCTCATCCTCATTCTGTTTTTGTTTTGTTTTTTCTCTCCTTCTCCTTTCTTTTCCTCTTTTCATCCTCATTCCACGTTCCTTCTCCATGGTCCTTGGCCCTCCTTCTCTCCTTATTTTGTTGTTTTTATACTTGCGAGTGTGTGTATGTGTGTGTATGAGTGTGTGTATGTGAATGTAAGCGTGTTTGTATGTGTGTTTGTGTGAGTAAGCGTGTGTGTGTGTGTGTGTGTGTGTGTGTGTGTGTGTCTGTGTGTGTGTGTGTGTGTGTGTTGCCCCATCCCTTAGCTAGTAAAGTATTTGGGTGAAGT
>BOPN01000979.1:325702-333202 GCA_017312705.2 Penaeus japonicus
TGATTGCCTTGGGTGATGTTGCCTGGCTGTGTGCACGTGTGTTGACTGCTGTGGTGATTTCCTTGGGTGATGTTGCCTGGCTGTGTGCGTGTGGTGACTGCTGTGTGGTGATTGCCTTGGTGTTACCTGGCTGTGTGCGTGTGGTGACTGCTGTGTGGTGATTGCCTTGGGTGATGTTGCCTGGCTGTGTGCGTGTGGTGACTGCTGTGTGGTGATTGCCTCGGATGGTCGACCACCTGGCTGTGTGCGTGTGGTGACTGCTGTGTGGTGACTGCCTTGGGTGATGTTGCCTGGCTGTGTGCGTGTGGTGACTGCTGTGTGGTGATTGCCTCGGGTGATGTTGCCTGGCTGTGTGCGTGTGGCATTTGGCTTGCTGTGTGGTGATTGCCTTGGGTGATGTTGCCTGGCTGGGTGCGTGTGGTGACTGCTGTGTGGTGATTTCCTTGGGTGATCTTCTGGCTGGTGTGGTGACTGCTGTGTGGTGATTTCCTTGGGTGATGTTGCCTGGCTGTGTGCGTGTGGTGACTGCTGTGTGGTGATTGCCTTGGGTGATGTTGCCTGGCTGGGTGCGTGTGGTGACTGCTGTGTGGTGATTTCCTTGGGTGATGTTGCCTGGCTGTGTGCGTGTGGTGACTGCTGTGTGGTGATTGCCTTGGGTGATGTTGCCTGGCTGTGTGCGTGTGGTGACTGCTGTGTGGTGACTGCCTTGGGTGATGTTGCCTGGCTGTGTGCGTGTGGTGACTGCTGTGTGGTGATTGCCTTGGGTGATGTTGCCTGGCTGGGTGCGTGTAGACTGACTGCTGTGTGTGGTGATTTCCTTGGGTGATGTTGCCTGGCTGTGTGCGTGTGGTGACTGCTGTGTGGTGATTTCCTTGGGTGATGTTGCCTGGCTGTGTGCGTGTGGTGACTGCTGTGTGGTGATTTCCTTGGGTGATGTTGCCTGGCTGTGTGCGTGTGGTGACTGCTGTGTGGTGATTGCCTTGGGTGATGTTGCCTGGCTGTGTGCGTGTGGTGACTGCTGTGTGGTGATTGCCTTGGGTGATGTTGCCTGGCTGTGTGCGTGTGGTGACTGCTGTGTGGTGATTGCCTTGGGTGATGTTGCCTGGCTGTGTGCGTGTGGTGACTGCTGTGTGGTGATTGCCTTGGGTGATGTTGCCTGGCTGTGTGCGTGTGGTGACTGCTGTGTGGTGATTGCCTTGGGTGATGTTGCCTGGCTGTGTGCGTGTGGTGACTGCTGTGTGGTGATTGCCTTGGGTGATGTTGCCTGGCTGTGTGCGTGTGGTGACTGCTGTGTGGTGATTGCCTTGGGTGATGTTGCCTGGCTGTGTGCGTGTGGTGACTGCTGTGTGGTGATTGCCTTGGGTGATGTTGCCTGGCTGTGTGCGTGTGGTGACTGCTGTGTGGTGATTGCCTTGGGTGATGTTGCCTGGCTGTGTGCGTGTGGTGACTGCTGTGTGGTGATTGCCTTGGGTGATGTTGCCTGGCTGTGTGCGTGTGGTGACTGCTGTGTGGTGATTGCCTTGGGTGATGTTGCCTGGCTGTGTGCGTGTGGTGACTGCTGTGTGGTGATTGCCTTGGGTGATGTTGCCTGGCTGTGTGCGTGTGGTGACTGCTGTGTGGTGATTGCCTTGGGTGATGTTGCCTGGCTGTGTGCGTGTGGTGACTGCTGTGTGGTGATTGCCTTGGGTGATGTTGCCTGGCTGTGTGCGTGTGGTGACTGCTGTGTGGTGATTGCCTTGGGTGATGTTGCCTGGCTGTGTGCGTGTGGTGACTGCTGTGTGGTGATTGCCTTGGGTGATGTTGCCTGGCTGTGTGCGTGTGGTGACTGCTGTGTGGTGATTGCCTTGGGTGATGTTGCCTGGCTGTGTGCGTGTGGTGACTGCTGTGTGGTGATTGCCTTGGGTGATGTTGCCTGGCTGTGTGCGTGTGGTGACTGCTGTGTGGTGATTGCCTTGGGTGATGTTGCCTGGCTGTGTGCGTGTGGTGACTGCTGTGTGGTGATTGCCTTGGGTGATGTTGCCTGGCTGTGTGCGTGTGGTGACTGCTGTGTGGTGATTGCCTTGGGTGATGTTGCCTGGCTGTGTGCGTGTGGTGACTGCTGTGTGGTGATTGCCTTGGGTGATGTTGCCTGGCTGTGTGCGTGTGGTGACTGCTGTGTGGTGATTGCCTTGGGTGATGTTGCCTGGCTGTGTGCGTGTGGTGATTTCCTTGGGTGATGTTGCCTGGCTGTGTGCGTGTGGTGACTGCCTCGGGTGATGTTGCCTGGCTGTGTGCGTGTGGTGATTGCCTTGGGTGATGTTGCCTGGCTGTGTGCGTGTGGTGATTTCCTTGGGTGATGTTGCCTGGCTGGGTGCGTGTGGTGACTGCTGTGTGGTGATTGCCTTGGGTGATGTTGCCTGGCTGTGTGCGTGTGGTGACTGCTGTGTGGTGATTGCCTTGGGTGATGCTGCCTGGCTGTGTGCGTGTGCTGACTGTGTGCATGTGTGTGTGTGTGTGTGTGTGTGTGTGTGTGTGTGTGTGTGTGTGTGTGTGTGTGTGTGTGTTTATGTATATGTGACGGTTACTTTATGACAGTGAAGACATCATTTATAATAATTCGGTAAAGGATAAATGTTGTCACGGTTATGTGGCGATGAAATTATGTTGCCGTTATGCTGTTATGTTGCGGTAGTTGATAATATGGGGCATAGTTGATTCTCGATCGCAAACAGTGTTCTGAATTGCCGTCATGGATACAGTGGTGCACCTCATGAAACATTAAGGATATTTGCATTATTTGTTCATTATAGTGTGGCAATATAGTGCTGTTGAAAGAATATATTACTGCACACACCACACCAAATAGACTTCACTGCTCTAAAAGAATTTACTGATGTTAAGGATAATTACTATCGCTATAATCATTATCAATGCAGTTATTGATATTATGATTGTTATTATTGTTATTATTATTGTTATCAGTAGTACTATAAGTAGCATTATCATTAATGTTAGAATCATCATTATATTATCCTTATCATTATTATTATTGCTAATTTTATTATCATCATTATTGCTAATCTTATCAACATTATTTACGTTATTATTAGCATTATCATTATCATCGTTATTATCATTATCATCGTTATTATCATTATCATTATTATTTATCATTATCGTTGTCATCATCATTATCATTACTCTTATCATTGCTTTTAACATTACTATCATTATTATCATCATCATTATATTTTATCTTTGTTATTATCACTGCTATCATCACTGTTATTACCATTACCTTTATCATTATTATTATCATCATTATTGTTATTATTACTATCATTGTTATATTTTTTGTTGTTATCATTATCATCTTTATCACTATAGTTATCATTATTTTTATCATTATAGCTATTATTATCATCATTATCATCAATATTCTTATTAATGATAAACACTTTCATGGCTGCACTTAAGCAATACATTTATTCGTATACACTTTCTCGTGTACACTTAACACTATCCTACTCGTTTTCACTTAAGCGCTACATTTACTCGTATATACTTAATACTGTTCCTCAAGTACACTTGATATCCTATTTATCCTATTTAGATGTTGCACATAATCCTGTACGTTTTGAAATATACAATAGTCTTACATGTGTACATTCAAACATGGAATTAGTTCGTAAACACTCAACGTTATTCTTGCTCAATTACGCAGATCATTGCAATTAATACATTGAACGCTACTTTTACTCATGTATATATAACATCATAGTTACTCGTGTACACTTAAGCGCTGCATTTGCTCGTGTATGATTTAACACTATTAACCCCCCTAACCCCCCCTAACCCCCCTCCCCCCACGCATACCTCCCTCCTTCCCTTTCCTCGCGGTCTCACACTGACATGCAAATGACACATGACCCTACATTATTAAACGCATAACTCACGTCTGTGTAGAGCGCACTATGACCTCAGCCCCCAACCCCCCAACCCCCCCAACCCCTAACCCCTCTCCTGACCTTCACCCGACCCCTACCCCTTTACACAGGGTAGGAGGGATGGGGGGGACAGAGCGGTAAGGGGGAGGAGGGGGAGACAAGTGAAGAAGAGGAGAGATTCGGAAGGGGGGAGAAGGGAGGGGAGAGAGAGAGAGAGGGAGGGAGAGGGGGAAGGAGGGAGAGAGGGAGACAGGGAGAACGAAAGAGACAGAGACAGAAAGAGCGAGAGTGCAAGAGAGCGAGAGAGCGAGAGAGCAAGAGAGCGAGAGAGCGAGAGAGCGAGAGAGCGTGTGTGTGTGTGTGTGTACTTATCATTGGTTTATACTATGCAAAGCGGGAACGGGGAGGCTGGAGCAGGGGGGAGAGATGGAAAGAGAGAGAGAGGGAGAAGGAGAGAAAGAGGGAGGGAGAGAGAGAGAGAGAGAGAAGGAGAGAAAGAGGGAGGGAGAGAGAGAGAGAGAGAGAGAGAGAGAGAGAGAGAGAGAGAGAGAGAGAGAGAGAGAGAGAGAGAGAGGGAGAGAGAGAGAGAGAGAGAGAGAGAGAGAGAGAGAGAGAGAATGATGATGATGTTGAAAGAGAAGACGAAGGGAGAGAGAGAGAGAGAGAGAGAGAGAGAGAGAGAGAGATGGAGAGGGAAAAGACAAAGAGAGAAAGAGGGATAAAGAAAGAGCGATGGAGAGAGTAGAAGACTAGGAGAGAGAGAGTGAGAGATAGAGAGAGATGGAGAAGGAGAGGGGACTAAAGAAGGAGATAAATATCAAAGCAGAGAGAGAATGAAGACTAGACAAAAGGGTCAATAAAAGAGAGAGAGAGAGAAATTTTCTGAATAATCTAACTTCACCTTAAGTTCTTCTCCTTTCTCTTCTTTCTCCCCATCATCCCTTTCTTCTATTTACACTCATTCTCTTTGATTGCTTGTTCACTCTTTCTCCGAGTGAGTCTATCATTTTTATTTGTTTGTTTGTTTTTTTCTGAATCTCTAAGTCATATCATCCTGCCTCCTTTTTATATCTATGTTAGGAATTATTTCCCCGCTGTCAAAATATATCATATTGATCACACAATGAGATAGCAATATCGTTCATGCTGCTCGGGGGGTGGGGGGGATGGAGGGGAGGGGGGGGCTTGTCTACGTTGACTGATTGACACCTTTCGAGAATAAATAGAGAGAGAGAGAGAGTGAGTGATTGAGTGAGTGCGTGAGAGAGAGCGAGAGAGATTGTGTGTGTGTGTGTGTGTGTGTGTGTGTGTGTGTGTGTGTGTGTGTGTGTGTGTGTGCGTGAGAGCGAGAGAGAGAGAGAAAAAGAGAGAGAGAAAGAGAGAGAGAGATAGAGAGAGAGAGAGAGAGAGAGAGAGAGAGACGAGACGAGACGAGAAGAAGCATTGCACTGCGTCATACGAGTGCAATGCATACAAGTGCGACTCTTCTAATGGTACAGCAACGTTCGCAGACTATGCAATGTGTGTATCGGTGTGTGTGTTTCTTAAAAATAAAAAGAGATACAATCCGTCAAGCATTTTTTCAAGTACAAACCAAGGATAGAAGAGGATAAATATATCTTGTTTTCGATAAACTGACAGAGTCCCCGAAACTTTTACTAGATTGGTATGAGAGAGATACACACTTAGGGTGCTTACCATACATGTCTATTACCTGCCCCAGTTACACAAACCACACCTAAGACAGCATCACCCCAGATATACCACCAACGCCCCCCGCCACACCTAAGACAGCATCATAACAGCAACACAACCCGCCAACGCCCCCCGCCCATCCTAACACAACAACACAACACAACACCCCCCCAATTCTAACACAGCAACACAACACGCCCTACCCCCTCTTCCCTTCCAAGCACAACAACACACCACACCACCACCACACTCACCACCACCACACTCACCACCACACTCACCACCACACTCCCCACCACCACACTCACCACCACACTCACCACCACACTCACCACCACACTCACCATCACACTCACCACCACACTCACCACCACACTCACCACCACACTCACCACCACCACACTCCCCCCCACACTCCCCACCACACTCACCACCACACTCCCCCCCCCACCCCCCGCGTCAAGGGCCTTCCAGCGCCCGCACATAACCAGCTGACTCGTAAACATTTCCGATAAACAAGTGTCTCTGATTTCTTAGACTTTTCGGATTTCGTAACGCTTAGATCACGTCGTTAATTAATCTTGGTCTTTGCTTCGTCTTGATGTGTTGTGTTTTATTTTCTTTACTTCTCTCTTTCCTTCAGTTTTTCTATCTTTCGTTTTTGTTTTTTTTTTTTTCGTTTCGTTTTCTTTTTCTTATTTTTTTCTCTTTATTTTTCGATTTTTTTCCGTATTTCTGTCTTTCTTCTTCCTTTTTTTTCTTTGTCTGTGTTTTTCTGTTTATGTTTTTTTCTTTCTTTCTTTCTTTCTTTATCTCTCTTTCTTTTTCTTACTTTCTTACTTTCTTTCTTTCTTTCTTTATCTCTCCTTCTCTTTCTTACTTTCTTACTTTCATTCTTTCCTTATTTTCTTCTCTCTCTTTCACCGTCTTTCTTATGTATATCCCAATTCCAATGATGTGTTTTCTATATTCATTTTTCTACTGGATTTCTCGCATAAATTCTCCCAAAGGACGTGTTTACTCGCATTCAAAAGCCAATGCTGCCTCTTCTGACGTAAACATATTCACATAAACATCGTATTTACGCTCAGGTTCGGAGAAAATTTATGGGGAAAAAGCTTACCTAGTTATTCTAGCTTGTTACGCTTTTTGACTTTCAGCAGCTTGGATATAATGATGAGGGTCTACGCACGGTACACTTGGATCCACGCACATTCATATTCACGTATATTCATACTCACGTATATTCATACTCACGTATATTCATACTCACTCTGCCACTACACACAAACGCATAGAGCACTGCACAAAGACTAGCACAACATACACACACACACGAACACACACTCACACACACACACCTACTACCACACACATACACACACACACACACGAACACACACACACACACACACACACACACACCAGACACACACACACACACACACACACACACACACACTACCACACACAAACACACGGACTACTGCACAAACACTGACACAACACATACACACTCACACTCTACCACACACATACACACACACACACACACATATCCATCCATCCAGACACGCATGTACGTCACAAGACACGGAAAGAAAAAAAAAAACACTTCAGCCCACAGCCATTCTCTAGGCAAAAGTAGAACAGTTCCGTATAGTAATTAGCGTGAGAGGTATTTAATCACTCTCACTATAGCCTTAATTACTGGAAAGGATAAATACAGCCGAGGATATTTAGGGAACCAAGGATCAGAGGAGTGTTGCCGTATAGTGGGTTGTTAGTTTTGTTGTCGTTATTTTTTCTATTGGGTGTATTTTTTTTTTTGTTTTCCATTTTCCTTTTGTTCTTGTTCTTGTTTTTTGTTCTTCTCTGT
>BOPN01000979.1:355702-363202 GCA_017312705.2 Penaeus japonicus
GATTATAAAAAAAAGGTGTCCCTTCCTCTGTAAAACTTATATCATAAATGTAGACAAATAACTCCCTCGAAATGCTATTCATCATCTCCAAGAGACACGAGGCACAGCCCGTTTAGGAAAAGAACATTTCTTGCAAACCAGGGCTGTGGCACCAAGGGCGTGGAACATGTGTATATATTTTACCGGAAGCTGTATTATGTTAAGGGATGTGTGAAGGTGATGGTGACAGCTGCGGTATGTGGAAGCTGCATTTATGGTTAAAACGTTTCGGTATATGAAGGCCACTTTGATAGTGTTACTGTAGTATACGATGGTGATACTATAAGTCAAACAGATATGTTAAAGTATCTATGGTAATGATACTATGGTATGTGACGATATCCAAGGTCTGTGACACTGTGGTGGCAGCTGATGTACTCACCATATGTACTCTACATGACAGTGCACATGAGCACCCTCTGGTGGATAAAAATCATCCTAGTCAACAAAGCAGGGTATGTAAGTACTATGTAAGTACTATATGTGTACTAAAAAAACGTCTGTAGCTTGCGTAATTTTCACATCCCTCTAACAGATATTGTTGCACTGTATTTACTAATATTTCTTCTTTATAGTTTGAAACCTGTACATAACCGATTTGAAGCTGCACGGTAAGGTGGAAGCCTGAAGTGATATTATAGTTTTATACTTCTCGTCAGTAAGATTATATAACTCGATTAGGTAAATTGACTTTGCAACTCATCGGAAAAAAATTACTTATTGACTTTGCAAAAAAAAAAGAGTGAATTTAATTTGACTAACTCACCCGTTGTAATATATAAGAGTAGGAACTTAGACCTTATTAAGATCAAGAAAAAACAACAACAGAAAAAAAAGGTGGCTGGTACACTGGCTGCCCTTCCTAATCGCGTAAAACAGGAAACAAATGTGAATAGCGAATCAGCCAATCAAACATTCTTCCTAAGATAATGATAATGATTGATGAATCAAAGCAAGACGATTCCAATCATCGCGTTTAGAGAGGCAGATCTAACTGCCCCTGCCTCGAGATAACCCGGCAGATCAATCACTGTCTCGTCATCCAAGCTGGTCACACGAAGGAGACTTGTTGACAGCTCCTGTTGACCGGAACGGAGCCCGACCGCTGTGTGTCCCGGGCTGGGGCTTTGGCGAGGGCGTGTCTCGTGGTTCCGGACACTCTTTCGCTAGCAGACACATCGAATTAAGAGTTAAAGCGGTTTCTAAAAGAGGACGGAGTCTAATTAATCTTTTTAAGAAGAAAAAAAAAGAGTATAGGAGTGGGCAGCTGCTCGTTTATATTTTCTTATCTAAAAACACATAATGGAAAAAAATACAGATAACAATGATAAGAGTTCATTCAGCTTACGTGAACCTCAGGCGAACCCCCCGAGATAAACAAAAAAAAATGTTACTGAGGTAAATGCCCAGAGTACCTACCTTACGTAAATGCCCTCGTACCATCGTGCCGCCACACTTTTCAAGGAGACAAGGCAAAACCGTCAAGTGTCAAGGCGTCTCAGACCATCATCGCAAGTCACGAACGAAACAGAACCACCCCCGCCATCCGCAGTGAATCATTTCCATCGATGGTGCTTTTTGCCGAGGTCTCTTTCAGGTAGGGAGAGCGAGCGGTTGCTGGTAATCTAGTTTAAGGGGGAGGGTGGGGGGTTGGGAGGGGTGGGGGGTTGGGGGTTGGGGGGTTTAGGGGGTTGGGGGGGGGGGGGCGTGGGACTCGGTCTTGCCACGAGGACAATCCAAATCATCTAGGTTCTTTGTTTTCAGCAGTATTTCGCAAGCAGAGCAAGCTTTCTTTCAGTCTCTGTCGTATGTATAAAACACACACACACACACACACACACACACACACACACACACACAGACACATTAACACACACACACACACACACACACACACATTAACATACACACACAAACACATCATATTTGCCGTGTATAACAAACATCCATTCTAAACAAGTGACTTTATTTCAAATGAACTCAGATGACAGAAGCAGGAGAATACACACTTTGTTCCTTTGCGGTCGTGTGTCTGCATGGAAGTGTGTGTGTGTGCGTGTGCGTGTGTGTGCGTGTGTGTGTGTGTGTGTGTGTGTCCATGTTTTGTTGGTATGTGTACTCGTACGTTTCGGGGGTATGTGCGTATGTATGTGTGTTTGTGTGCCCGAGTGTTTGTGAATAAGATAAACACACAATCTATTAATCTATTATTAATCTCGCTATTTGTGAACAAGTTAGATTTATATTGATTATTGTTTAAGTCGAGTCATGTGTGTTTGTTAATGTATTTGTCTTTTGTTAGTGAGTCTAACTCCTATGATTGTCTATATCATTATTGTTCTCATTAATGTCCCAGGCAAAGATATGGTGAGTGCATATAGGACAGTTTTTATATTAAACTAATAATGATTAAGATAATGATTATAATGATAGTTATGATTATCATGATAATGATAGGTAAGATAATAGTGATGATGACAAATAAGCCAATCATAATAATGATGATTAAATGATGATATCAATGATAATGATGATAATTTAAAAAATAAATCCGACCTGATTAACATGCAGTTATTAAGAATCAGCTATTACTCATAAACACAGGATATACAGGTTTATATATGATAAGATAATAAAAATGCAGTATTTATTGAACACATTTTATACATAATTTATTCCTTTCATTTGAGAGCAACCATAGAACTCTCCTGTAATGATAATTACAATAAGTGATGATAATTATTGTATTAATTATAACAACGCTAACATGTGTAATGATAGTCATAGTGATAGGTGATTAACATGTAAATAGAGATAATGCTAATAATTACATTGATGATGATTTAAGTGATAACAATATCAATACTAATGATAATAATGGTGATAGCTATAACAATATCAGAACGTTAATAACATTAATTATGATGACAATAATTATGTGGATGAGGATGATGATAACATTAAAGATAATAAAAATAATGATAACACTAATGAAAAGAGTGGTGACCATAATAATGATGATAATGATAAAAGTAATGATAATGATAATGATAATGATAATGATAATATAACTATAATGACAATATTAAGAATGACAGTGATAATAACAATATCAGTAATAATGAAAATAATCATAAAGACAATAATGATACTTATTATGATAGTAATAATAATGAGGGTAATGACAATAATATTAATGATGATAATAATCATTATAATAATGATAATGATGATAATAATTATTATAATAATGATAATAATAATGACGATAATCATAGTAATGATAGTAATGATATTAAAAATGACAATTACAATGATAATGATAGCAACAATAGGGGTGATAATGATAACAATGAT
The DNA here is from genome assembly GCA_017312705.2 of Penaeus japonicus. Taxonomy (NCBI): domain Eukaryota; kingdom Metazoa; phylum Arthropoda; class Malacostraca; order Decapoda; family Penaeidae; genus Penaeus; species Penaeus japonicus. The sequence continues at coordinate 359,099 of BOPN01000979.1, forward strand.
GCAGTAATAAAGATAATGATAATGACATCAATGATGATGATGATTATCATCATCATTAGCATCATCGTTACCATCACCATCCACACTATCGCTATTATCCTTTTGATATCATTATCATTATAATCTTCTTCATCTGGTTATTGTGTTCTTATTGCCAATGTCATTATTATTATAGGAGGATAAAGATAAAAAGATTGATGATAATAATATTGATGATGATATTGATTATACGATGATTGTAACAATGATGATTATGACAATAATAATGATAATAACAATAATGATAATGACAATAATTATTAATAGTGAAGATAATAAGAATGATAATAATTATGATAATAATTACGATAATAATAATGAAAATTATAATAACTATAATGATGGTAATAATGATAATAATGATAATGATAATAATAATAATAATAATAATAATAATAATAATAATAATAATAATGATAATAATAATAATAACAATAATAACAATAATAATAATAATGATGATGATGATGATGATAATGATAATGATAATAAAAATGATAATAATAATAATGATAATGATGATGATAATAATAATAATAATAATAATAATAATAATAATAATAATAATGATAATAATAATAATAATGATAATAATAATGATAATAATAATAATGATAATAATAACAATAATAATAATAATAATAATAATAATAATAATAATAATGATAATAATGATAATGATAATAATGATAATGATAACGATGATAATGATAATTATGATGATCATAATGATAATGATAATAATGACAACAACGATAATGATAATAACAATAATAATACAAATAACAATAATAATAGTAATAATGATAATAATTATTATAATATGGTAATTATAATAATATTAATGATAATAATAATAATAATAATAATAATAATAATAATAATAATAATAATAATAGTAATAATGATAATAATGATTATAATAATGATGATGATAATGGCAATAGTAATGATGATGATAATATTAATAATGATAGTAATGATGATGATAAAATAATCACATTAATGATGATAACATAATAAGATAGGAACAATGATAATGATAACAGTGATGATGAAGATGATACCAATGCAATACTAATGATGATAATGACAACAACGATTAATGAATATAAAGGGTAATTAGAAAAAAAATAATGGTGCTTCTAATAAAAAAAATGGTGATAATGATATAGTGAAAAAATATAGTTGAAGATAAGACTAAGGAATTAGATAATGAAAAGGATGATGATGAAAATATTGATAAAAATTATGATGATGAAAGTTATAATCCCTTTTCATATCACCATTATCATCATTAAATTACTTTTAGTGTTATCATTGTTATCATTATTATTATTATCATTATTATTATCATTATTATTATTATTATTATTATTATTATCATTATCATTATCATCATCATCATCATCATCATTATCATTGTTCTTACTATTGTTATGATAATAATCATCATCATTATTATCACTATTATTGTCATTATTATTATCATTATCATTGGTATCATTACTATGATTATTATTATTATCATTATTACCATTATTGGTATCATTATTATCATCATTATCATTATCATCATCATTATCATCGTCTTTATTATCATTGTTATTATCATGATTGTAAATATCATTATTGTTATTATTACTTTTATTATCATTATTATTACTACTACTGTTATTATTATAATTATCATTATTTTTATCATTATTATTATTATAATCATTATCATTATCATAATCATTGTTATTATCATCACAATTATTACTTTTATCATCACTATCATTCTTATTACCGTAGTAGTAGTAGAATCATACCATTATTATCATCATCATCATTATATCATCATTACTATTGCTGTCATAATCGTTATCATTATCATTCTTGCTATTGTTATAATTTTTTCATTATTATATTATTGTTGCTGTTATTATTGTATCATTGATGATTATTATCATTATCATTATTATTTTTTCATTATCATTATTATCATTATCATTACTTGCATCACTATATCTATTATGATTATTATTATCATCATTACTACTGTTATCATTATCTTTATTATCACAAGTATTGATATCATTATCATTATATTCAGTAATGATGATAATGAGTATCATCCTCATCATCATTTTTATTATCATCCTCATCATCATATCATCACTATCAGCATCACCACTATCATTATCATCATTATAATTATCATCCTCATCATTATTATCAACATCATCTTCAATATCGCCATCACAGCGTCACCACCGCCACCATACAATGAATCTGGTAATCATTATATCCTTATCATCACCATAGATTAGTATCACGTGTTCCATGTCATCACATTATAGATTTATCTGTGAAGCGACGAATTATCATTATCTTCATAATCATACTATTTTCACTAAAGATCGATTTACGAGAGTTATTATCTTGATTGATGGTTATGATAGCATCAGCTAATGTTGATTTTGTTTTGATTTGAACAAAATGATATCATCAAAAGTTAGATGAATGAGAAAGAGAGGGGGGAGAGTGCGGAGGGGAGGAGGAGGAGAGAGGAGGCGGGGAGAGAAAGAGAGAGAGAGAGAGAGAGAGAGAGAGAGAGAGAGAGAGAGAGAGAGAGAGAGAGAGAGAGAGAGAGAGAGAGGAGAGAGAGAGAGAGAGAGAGAGGGGGGGAGGGAGAGAGAGAGAGAGAGAGAGAGAGAGAGAGAGAGAGAGAGAGAGAGAGAGAGAGAGAGAGAGAGAGAGAGAGAGAGAGAGAGAGAGAGAGAGAGAGAGAGAGAGAGAGAGAGAGAGAGAGAGAGAGAGAGAGAGAGAGAGAGAGAGAGAGAGAGGGGAGGGAGAGAGAGAGAGAGAGAGAGAGAGAGGAAGGGAGAGAGAGAGAGAAACAGAGACAGTGTGAGAGAGAGGTGGGGGACAGAAAGAGTGAGAGAGACAGAGACAGAGAGAGAGAGAGAGAGAGAGAGAGAGAGAGAGAGAGAGAGAGAGAGAGAGAGAGAGAGAGAGAGAGAGAGAGAGAAAGAGTGTGAGAGAGAGGTGGGGGACAGAAAGAGTGAGAGAGGCAGAGAGAGAGAGAGAGAGAGAGAGAGAGAGAGAGAGAGAGAGAGAGAGAGAGAGAGAAAGAGTGTGAGAGAGAGGTGGGGGACAGAAAGAGCGAGAGAGGCAGATAGAGAAAGAGAGAGAGAGAGAGAGAGAGAGAGAGAGAGAGAGAGAGAGAGAGAGAGAGAGAGAAAAGAAAGAAAGAGAGAGAGAGAGGGAGAGAGAGACAGATAGAAACAGAGACAGAAAGAGTGTGAGAGAGAGGGGGGGGGAGGCAGAAAGAGCGAGAGCGAGAGAGAGAGAGCGAGCGAGAGAGGCAGAGAGAGAAAGAGAGAGAGAGCGAGAGAGAGAGAGAGAGCGAGCGAGAGAGAGAGAGAGAGAGAGAGAGAGAGAGAGAGAGGGAGAGAGAGAAAGAAAAAAAAAGAGAGAGAGGGAGAGAGAGACAGATAGAAACAGAGACAGAAAGAGTGTGAGAGAGAGGGGGGGAGGCAGAAAGAGCGAGAGAGAGAGGGGGGGAGGCAGAAAGAGCGAGAGAGAGAGAGAGAGAGAGAGAGAGAGAGAGAAAGAAAGAAAAAAAGAGAGAGAGGGAGAGAGAGACAGATAGAAACAGAGACAGAAAGAGTGTGAGAGAGAGAGGGGGGAGGCAGAAAGAGCGAGAGCGAGAGAGAGAGAGAGAGAGCGAGCGAGAGAGTAGGCTGGAGTGGCGACCTGTCATATAGACAAGCCTCCGCCATGGAAATTCGTAAGAAAACGTAGGCGTTGGCATTTTCTATGGACGTTCCTCGGCTCAAATAATTACGGTTTAAGACGCATGGTGTTTGTTTGTTTGTTTGTTTGTTTGTTTGTTTGTTTGTTTGTCTCAGTGTTTTGTCTGTGTTTGTTGGTTGTTGTTGTTGTTGTTGTTGATTTTTTTTGTTTTTCTTTGTTCGTTCAAGAGAAGGATTTGGAGGTTTTATTTGTAAGGAGGCGTGTTTTTGTTTTGTTTTTGTTTTCTTTTGGTGATGTCACTGATTCATCAACTTTGGTTTT
>BOPN01000980.1:40000-42566 GCA_017312705.2 Penaeus japonicus
AAAAATGACAATTACACACAAAATCACTATATTCAAAGAACAAAACCAACAAAACATGAATTTCACAGAAAAACAACAACATAACTCAATTAATATTTACTTCAAATCAATGTGACTTTTGCTGTTGCCTTTCAGAGACAAGTCCAGAAATGCGCGGCTTCACCTTCACCTGTCATGTTAATTTCGAAACAAAGACTTCCTTTTCTTCGTTCTGACGTCGCCCATCCTCGAAAAAGATTGTTCGTACAGATACGTTGTAAAACGGCGTGGGTATCTCAATGGCATCCTGGGCAATAAGAGGGTACCCTACGATTTGGTGACGCCACAACGTTGAGAGCGTTGTTGTTCTGAACCCCTGAGATTGACTTACCGAACTACCCCTGGGGTTCGATCCAACTCACGTTAAGAACCACTGTGGTGGTTTGATTATATATTCGCACGCGCACCAACACACGCACTCTCTCTCTCTCTCTCTCTCTCTCTCTCTCTCTCTCTCTCTCTCTCTCTCTCTCTCTCTCTCTCTCTCTCTCTCTCTCTCTCTCTCTCTTTCTCGCACACATACACTCATTCACAAGAAATAATTGCCATGAAAATTGTCTAATTGCCATGAAAATCTACTAAGTTTAGGTGCCCAAAAAAGAAATTGCCAGTGAAAGATAATCAGCATCTAAATCATCGGTGTGATCTTGGTCTGTGATAAGCTATGAAATTATTAAGGGGGGCTAGATGCACTTCGTGGAGAAATATGACCTCTCAGTTAACTACAAATTCCTTCTAGCATAAAGCTAAAATTTATATGAGATTAAAAAACTGTGATTAAGAATAGAAACTGCTGCATAGAAGAATTTTACACAGATTCCCATATTAGCAGTGTTTGTGTTGTTGTTCCTGTTGTTTACCTCAAAAAGGCTTGTGATATCATTTGGAAATCTGGCATGACTATAAAGCTATTGGACATAGATTTGAAAGAATTAGCCCCTTTTCTATACAGCCTCTATGGATTCGGTCGCTCGTTTACTCTTTGAGGTGAAGTTCTCGGATCTAATATCCAATTCAATGATTACATGGATGCCTCACGCCGAATAGTTTAGGTTGAAGACCATGAACACACTTTCTCACCTGCCATGGGAAGTAGACAGTTCAACACTCCTGCGCTTACCCAGCGCATATTCACGACAAAGATACTCAATTGGCTGCTGATACCCGTGCAGTGTGTGTATAATTTTAGACTTACAAAGAAAATATCTTGTAAAATCACATATTATTTCTACTGTATGTATATCTCATACTGTATGTATTTCTATTGTATGTATACATTACAGCAAAATTAATAAAACATATGACGTGGCGATCTCCATACCCGCCAGACAAATGAAACAGAAAACACACTCAAAAAGACGCTTTCTATATTTCTTAAGTGTCCCCTCCATTCCGTTTTCTGTGAACGTTCACGGAACCTTCGAGGTAAAACTACAATAGATGGCGCTGATGAATCGCTCCTCCTAACAGTCACATAATCATTTCTTCAATCTCTAGGTAAGACTTTCCGTTCTGTTTGCATTTTCTTACATAAATTTCCCAGGGGCTGTAGGTTTGACAAAAATAATTGGAATTAAACATTTTGTGAATATGAAGCGTAACCGCGTTGCTTTAGTGAGTATACTTTTATTTTTTAAGTTATGATTTGGTTTTCAAAGTTACAGTGATTAACGAGAATGTATTTATTAGAGAAATTCACTCTCTCCCTCTCCCTCACTCTCTCCCTCTCCCTCACTCTCTCCCTCTCCCTCTCCTTCTCCCTCTTTCCCTCTCCCTCTCCCTCTCTCCCTCTCCCTCTCCCTCTGCCCCCCCTCTCATTCAAGTAGGGATTCGAGGCATTTCAGAAGTTAATTCACTTCCCTCGGTTCCAGTTCCACCTCCCAGGGATCGCGGGAGAGATAATAAAGAGGCCGAACAAGTGGAGCGGCAGCAGCAAACGAGCGCGGGCAAAGTTGGGACCGTCTAGAGGGAGGCAGAAGCAGAAGCAGCAATAGAAGCAGCAATAGAAGCGGTAAGAAAAGTAAGAAGGCAAGAATGTATTCTGAAAAATATTTATTTTTTTTTTGGTCGTGCAAATTAAACCCGTGTAGTGTTCTTGCTCCATGTTGAGTTGGTTCGCCTCGTAAGAATCTCGTAATATTTCTTCAAGTGCAGATTTGTAAAAGGTCTTTGACGTATAACCAATGGCGAGTATTGCTAAAATCTGTGCAATGAGGTATTCCGACGCAGAAGCAAAGATAAAGCTTGCTTGAAATTTTCAGCTTGGAGTGAAAATACATTCCTCGTGATATGGTAATGAAAGGTGTAGGTATAAGACACACATCGCTAACATCCAACGTGGTGTTATTGGATTATTCAGGACTTTTCGTGTCGCTGACACAGTTTTCTTTTCCTCTGTGGAAATACATTCGAATCGCTTTCGATGATAAAACAACTCTTTCTCTTACACAAAAACACGTTTGTATACAGATACACACATGTGATACATATATGTATATATACATACATACATCATATATATATATAT
>BOPN01000980.1:55166-62666 GCA_017312705.2 Penaeus japonicus
CTATAAAATCATCATCACTGTCACTCTCAAAGTCATCATTGCTGGCTTGTTTTTCTAATTTCTGTGGTATGATCTGGACAGATTCAAACTTTCTGACTGATCCCTCAACTACATTTTTGATATCAAGGATGCGTTTAATGAGTGCCCCGTTCCCTTCACTGTAAGGCCTCATTGTTTGTTCCCATCTCTTTACCAGAGGAACATAATTTGTCTTGAGGATTCTGACATTCTCTTTCAAATTCTGTATCACAATCTCATTGTCTCGAGTTTCTTGGACTTTCCTCACATCACCTAGGTTGATCTGTACACTTGTCCCTTTCATGATCCCATGTCCTCGCATGAAATCTGACCCGTACTGAAGCTCTTTCTCTGCTGTACTCTCTTCTGGAATAAAGCCACCATCTTGGGGGCTTTCAGTGTCTTCCTCAAAAAAGAATCCACCAGGTTCTTGGCCCTCTTGGTCGTCTAAAGGTATGAAGAAGTCGTGAAGGTCTGGTATGAGTAAACGAAAGCAGTTTTGGAATTCAGTTATGCTGTCTTTTATCTCAGAGGTAGTGTTTTCCATTTCATTTGTAATCTTCTCAATTTTCTTCCTTTTTACTTCCTCCAGTCTCCTTCTTTCTTCTTCTGCTGCTTGGCGCTCACTCTCCGTTCTAGCTGTAAGTTCAGCGAAATCCACCTTTTTACAGTCTCTTAAATATACATAGCCTAATTTTAGGGTCTTGTAACCATGGGAATAGGAGTCATACCATTGCTGAATCGTCTCGACACACTTTTGCTTGAGTTTTTGCGCTGCAGCTATTGGTTTGGGCAACGGCTTCTTGGAATCCAGGCCAAGGGTAAGGTCAGCAAATGTCTTAAAATCCTTGAGCAGCAGTTCCCGGAAGCAATGAGATCTCCGAAAGATCTCGTCGCATATCTGGAAGGCACTGTATCGTATCTCTGCATGGTTCTTCTTCAGGTGTTTGTTGAGCAATTTGTATAACTCTATGACATAGAAGTCAGAGCGCTTGCATATCTTCTTCACCTTCTTGAGAGCTTGCTCATCCAACTTGTCTTTGCCAGACAGCGTTAACTCCTCAACTGCCTTCCTCAGCTGATATGCATGCTGATCTTCATTCCTGTCTGGAAACATCTTCAGCTGCAATAAAAGCTGTTGAAGAGAAAATTTTATCAATTACACAATAATATTTAACTAAGAAAAATCTCAATTGTCTATTTAAGAAAATTATAATCATAGCATTTAAATTACGTAAATACACATTTTATCCTCAAAAACAGAAAAAAATATTCTGAGTAAAATCAATTTATGCTAACATGAAAGACTGGGATTAATACCCAATAATACAGTCATTTTCATTAAGAAATTGGCAATGAAGTTTATAATACTTAATATCACACCCACCCACGCACAAGTGCACACACACGCATGCACGCACACACACACACACACACACACACACACACACACACAAACACACACACAAACACACACACAAACACACACGCGCACACACACGCACACATGCACACGCACACACACAGAGAAATAAATAAAATAAAATAGAATAAAAAATAAAAAACAAATATTAATACATAAATATGGATGAATATAGAAATATGAATTTACATGATAAACATAAAGCTATTAGTACTTCCAAGACTCCTTTTTTTTTTTTTTTTTTTTTTTTTTTTTTTTTTTTTTTTTTTTTTTTTTTTTTTTTTTTTTTTTTTTTTTTTTTAATCCTTTTGATATCAGATCAGTTGTACCAATTACTGAGAATAATAACATGTGTGATAATCATGATAATAACAACAACAATAATAGCAATAATAATAATAATAATAATAATAATAATAATAATAATAATAATAACAATAACAACTGTAAGAATAAGGATATGATATTGTAAATGGCAAAGATATCTTCAAATAAAACATGATTACAGTTACCTCTATTTTTAAAAGCAAGTCTCCACAAGATATGGGTTTGTTCAAGTGTATGTTTTGCATGTGAATTTATAACAGAAGAAATCACTTTTTAACAACCAATACAATCTGAACTGTTAGTGCTCAAGATAAATGTGTATTAAGGGGAAACTATTCATTTTTTAAACAAATGGTCGGATAGAATAATTTAAAATACTGGCATAAAAGAAGACATAAGACAACACCATATGGCATTATAAATAATTTGCAGAGATTAACATTTGGCCATAATAACTTTCCAAAATCCACCAATCTAAATATATGCAATAAAATCCAGCAATGCCATTGCTTCTGCACTTTGCAGTCCAGTAAAGGCAAACAAGCCTCCACATAGTATATTCTGGCTACGCATAGCTTGTTGACCTCCATGACAATTTATCCTCATATAAGGAATGAGTTTAAGCTCAATCACGGAAAATACATGTAGGAAAAGTTTGCTTGCTTGTACTGGTCGTGATTAAAATGAGGACTGTGCAGATACAGAAAAACTCATGTAACAGTTATAAAGAACATAACTGCACCACTGGGTATAAAAAATAATCTACAAAGGAAAAAGATAAGTCTGTAATAACCTAGTAAAGGCCATAGATATAAGCATATAAGCACTGAAGATGCTATGGCCACTGTGTTTTATATCTAGCATTTGTTAATAAACCTCCATCATGTACATTCTAAGAAGATGCTGTAGTAAGTTGGTATAAGTACCAGGATGTAATGCTCCCAAAATCTGGTATGATATATCACATTACTGTATTAAAACTAGCAACTCTTCTTCTATGACCATATTAGGGAAACTGCATAATACTAGAGATATTTTATACAAAACTAACTAGGGGGTATCCAGGAGGAGCCCATTTCCAACAGAAATAGCTATCAGTTTCATTCCATACATAACAAATAACATCATGAAAACCAAATTGTCACCAAAACATTTTAATGCAACATAAGATAACCTAACCTCGCATGTCTAGATAAGAGGGAACTGCCCCTTCTGGGCTGCAGTGTGGTTGCCTTCCCTTGTATCATAAAAGCTTACAGCCTTCATATGGAGCAGCCATATTTGGAAAGACGAAATGTTTGTCTTTTACCCATTGTGAACGAGGGCAACACGTTGATGCCACGAGCTACTTGGATCACATGTGAGGCATGTAAAGTGGTACTGCCAGTTTGGCTACTTTGCTGAGTGGCAAAAGATGTGAGAAAGAGGAGTGTATATAGTTGCAAATATATTGTTTTTATTTGTTACAATAATGAAAATGTTTTGTCAAACTTTGCACCTTTTCCATAAATTTGTGTTAGCACATATTCCTTCTCTATGGACACTAAAAGACTAAAACACAGGAATTATTTGTCTAAACAATGTCATAGCCATTCCCACTGTAGGTCATACAACATGAAACACAAAAATGATGAGATTTTCAGTACTCTAATGTATAAATGGGCAGGAATTGGGTAGAAAACCTGTTTGTGGGGCAAAGCTTGAATCTTTGTTGTTCTAAATATCCTCTGAATGGCTCCCTCACATCAATTACATAGGCCTGTCCATATTGGGTTAATTACATTCCACTAACTCTGTTTTAAATCAATGCCCCAAAATTGTCCTAGTAGAAAAGTTGTTAGTTTTGCTGAGATTGAGTGATATATCACATCGGTAAATTTTCCGAATAACACCGCGTTACTAAATACCATGAAAGTAGTATCGATGGATTTCTCTCAACCTTTACTGTTCATATATAGTAGAAATAATGCGCACTTCTACCCCTGAACCCCACAATCTAGGTCCCTTTTTGTTAAAGGCACTTTGTGCTACCTCATCCTATATTTCGTATGCAAACTCTTAACCCAATTACCTACCTAACTTTGACTAGTTTTGAATTAAGCCCTAGCCAAGGGGGGCTTTGCCCCCCATGGACCCCCCTATTTAGGACACTTCATGCAACATACTTTGTGCAAAATACCTTGAAATCCACCATCCTCACCCTGAAATTCAAACATGGCTGTGTTTACGTATATACAGCTAGTGACAAGCTGTGGACTGGACACCCCCAATGAATTGCCTGCATGCTCTGTTATGTTCTCTCAATAGATGGCACAAGATTCCCCATTGTTTACAGTATAATTATAGAGTGCCCTCTATTGAGTGGTCACGTCATTATCAGTCCTAGTTTCCTATCCTGAAGAATATGGGAGACGAAGTCTCAGTTGCTGTCATCATAGCGCATTGTGAGGATTATTCGTGGTGGGTCGCGGCATTTTCATCTAGAGAACTAATTATGTATCATAAGTATCATGAAGTGCCCTGAATAGGGGAGGTCCACAGGGGGGTGTAGCCCCCTATTTGCAAAGGCTAACTTGAAAACTAGGCAAAGTTAGGTAGGTAATTGGGTTAAGATTTTGCTTATGAAATATGCCCCGAATTCATATTTTACCCCGCAATTTCCCTGATCTACTTCATGCCCTCCGCTACTATCGGGACCCAGATTGTGGGGTCCAGGGGTGGAAGCGCGCATTATCTCCACTATATATGAATAGTAGAGGTTGAGAGGAATCCATTGATACCACTTTTGTGGTATTTAGTGACACATCATTATTTGGAAGATTTACCAACACATCAGATTTCAGAAGCATTAGATAGGGGCAAATACAGATTTGCCGACACAACTAAACCACCCTTGTGATTTATCAACAGACCAAGCCTAACTTGCCAGGATATGCTTGGGGGAATTACTTAACCTTTGCCAGAGTATGAAGAGCTGAGGGCTTTACATTACTTGATACTGTTCTCTGCCGGAATCAGAACCGACTATGAAAACAAAAATTCCCAAAGTATAAAAAAGTTAAAGCAATTCAAAGAAACCTCGAACCTCACCGCATTAAAGACTACTCGAATCATACCTCACCTATATATTTCCTACATAGATGAATGGAACACCTTTCAGAATAATATCAACCAGCAATCGGCACTTATTTTGACCATTTCAAACAGAGGTCACGCTCACCAAGAGGCGAATCGAGACTTTCTTGTTTACCTTTTGTTTACACTCAGGTCGCTTTGTTCGATCGGCCGTGCTGGCTTTGACGTTGGAGTCCTTTTTATTTGGAAAATTGTCAGTGGAAAAAAAGACAGATATCGCTTTAATCAATAGTAATCAATATGAAGATAAGTGGTTAAATTATAAATCAAAGTCACCATGAGATTCAATTATTTCATACATCATTCTTCAAGTTAGGTATCTAATGTTTATCCGAACATTTGCGAGAACTGTTGTTGTACTGTCCCGCAAATCGTTCCAAATCTGAGAGACTTCGCAATGTTGTGTAATTTTTGCAACTTAGGTTTTCGTTTCCTTTCATGGGGAACACTTTTATCACACCTTTTCATTAACAATTCATATACTTATTTCTGTAAAAATGTGTAGGAAAATACGTGTATGTGTATGTGTGTGTGTGTGTGTGTGTGTGTGTGTGTGTATGTGTGTGTGCATATTTGTTTGTATATATACACATACATACATACATACATACATACACACACACACACATACATACATATATATATATATATATATATATATATATATATATATATATATATATATCCATATATATATATATATATATACATATATATATATATATATATACATATACATATATATATATATATATATATATATATATATATATAAATATATATATATATATGTATATATATATACATATATATATATATATATATATATATATATATATATATATATATATATATACAGAAACAGATAAATGAATAAACAGACTGTCAGATAGATAACACACAAGAGGTATTACACATAGCAGTCCTAAAAAAAATAAAACTCCATACCTAAACCATTAAAAACTAAACAACAAACACACACAATAAAAATAAAAAAAAACAAATAAATAAACACATCCAACCAAACCGCCATTGCAAACAACACAACGACATAGCAAAGCTAACGGTAACAACACAACGCAACGTATAAACTCTTCCATATTCGGACGCACGCAGGTAAGCAGGAGGTTACGCAATAAAGGTGTGAATGTGGTAGTTGTTGGGTGCATGGGAGGCTGTGCATGACACGCGCAGTGCATTAACCTCTGCAATGAAAGTATAGTGATAACAAATTAATATGTAGGCATGCGAGATAATAATGGTAGAGGGATAAGGTGATAGTGATTAATGTATGAGAATGTTAGATGATCATGGTGGAATAGATAGAGAAATATGAGAAGTGAAGTGAGTAAGTAGGCAATAATAGTAATAATGAATAAATAGGCAAATATAATCGTGATTTTGAGTAAATAAGTAAATAAGATGAGGGTAACAGATAAACAAACAAACAAATAAAATCATTAAAATAAATAAAATAATATAAATGAATAAAGCGAGCTAACAGTAAAATAAATAACACGACTGAATGTATACATAGATATACTTAGATAGATTAATCAATAGCCATAAATTACCAAGCATATTAACAAACCAACGAACCGATTAATCAGTGATTAAGTAATAAAATATATATCAATGCTTAATTATCTTAATTATATTACTAATGGTGATCAAAACAACACATTCTCAACAAGTGTAACAAAAAAAATAATAACAATGTTAAGATCTATAATAACTGTAAAGGCTATTGCAATAATGATGAGGATAATGATAATAATGATGATAATAACGAAATAATAGCAACAATGGTAATATAATGATAATAATAACAAGGATAATGATAATTATGATGATGATAATACAGTGACAATGGTAATAAAATAAGAACAGTAATAATAACATCTTTAATAATGATGATGGTGATGATATGATATTGATAATGGTAATGATATTATGACAATAATCATAATAATAGTGATAATGGAAATGATTGTGGCACCACAAGTAATAATGACAGTTACAACAAAGATGATGATAATAATAATGTTGGTAATACTAATAACAACAAAATTATATTAATGATAGAAATCGCAACAATAACGGTAATAACAATAATAAGAATAAGGATAATGATAATAATGATGATGATGATAATGATAATGATAATCATAATGATAAAAGCAAAAAATAATAACGACGCGATCATGAACAATCCCTAAAAGCAATACTACCCATTTAACGTAAGGAAATGACTCATGTCGTGAACGATGCCCTACATTGATTAAGAAATCGTACCGTAAAAACACACAAAAAATGACAAGCCTACAAGGACACTTTCCTAACTTCTATTAATGAAACAGTGTACACACAACCCACACACAGTGAAGGAAAATGGCGAGTGTAAGAAAGAAAAGTTGGACATAGGAGGTCGGTTGAATTTGTTGTTGTGAAACGAAGCAGTTGATGCGCGTTCGATCCGCGGGGCCAAAAGATTTTCGGAAAATTGGAGGCGAAGATTGTGGAATATTAGGATCTAGGCTTCTAGGTTTGTTGAATGTGGAATCGCTAGTTATTTTGGTATTCTTAGATCGGCGAAT
>BOPN01000980.1:77666-82666 GCA_017312705.2 Penaeus japonicus
GAGTGGATGTATAAAAAGCACTTTAGGTCATAATTTATATTGTTTTAACATGAAAGGTGAATGAAATAGAATATTCAGTAAGAAGAGAGAGAAAGAGGGAGATGGAGAGAGACAGGGAGGGTGAGGAGCGCCTTAGAGCAATAGACAGATATATATATATATATATATATATATATATATATATATATATATATATATATATATATATATATATATATATATATATTATATATATATATATATATAAGAGAGAGGGAGAGAGAGAGTGGGGGGGGGGGGAGGAAGAGAAAGAGACAGCAAATCATTAACGCTGCTTTGAACTGTGCTGACTGACGCCTCCCTCCTTCTTGCAGACCGGGGTCCCTCAATTGTGTCTCCTGCAGTCCAAGAAGCCCTGAGTATCCTCGCCGACACCTTGGAGGACCTCAACGCCCGAGTCACGCGCCTCGAGTACATATTTGACAGGTCGTCAGGTCAGTGTGGCCTGATGCGCCTTTGTGATCTATAATGATAGTGTTTTTCTCTGGGTTTATTCGTCACTCGAGTATTGCCCTTGGCACTTGTAAACTATTAATACAAGATAACAGCCAATTCATCATTTCAAAAAGTCCTCATAATTAACCAATTTGAAACAAGTCGTCCTTCTCGAACCAGATTCATTAGTGAGCGAAACAGTGAACCGAGTCGGACCAGCGACCCCTCATCGTCCGTCCTCCTCGTCGGGTTCATCACCGTCGTCGTCGTCTTTTCCGTCGTCCTCCTGCTATTCAGAACAATTTAGGTCCGTTTATTAGGATAACTGTTTTTGCATTTTTCTCCTGGAAAGAACACCGAGCCATGTTTGTGCACTTCAGTCCCGACGTGCGATACGACATGTTCTTACCTGCCTGGGGGAATGTCTTACCTGAATTCCCCCTCCTTCAACAGGTGTACATTACCCATCCACTCATAAGTTTTCAATCTCTTGGTATATATATATTTTTTTTCTTTTTTTTTTTTGGGGGGGGCTTGTTTTATGATTGTTACGAGATGTCGGGAACTTGTGAGTGCTACTTGTTTTATTAATTGTATTTGCAGTTGTTTTGCGTTTAGCTATATGATAGAATGTCACATGAATTTGTAGGTTTAGCATCTATACGATTTCATAACAGATGAAACTATCCGCTAAAATGAATGATTGATTGTTTGATCACATAATGTCTTACAGTAAACTATTAAGGGAACTCAGAAACATGATTAAATGACAATGATAAAACACAGTATCTTTCAGGAGGCTAATACGTCCTGCGAGAAGCTGGGCGCCAAGCTGGCAGAACCAATCACACCGAAACAGTTCACTGCTCTCTCCCAGTTTCTCTCCCTCGCTACAGAAACTACAGGTGTGTGCAGATTCTATAACAAATTTGGCATCTAGAAGCAAACGATAGTACTGAAGGAAACTGTAATGGGTGTATGCGCTTACTGCACATCGCAACTAAAGTATTCTGTTTTCAGTCAACACTGCCATGGAGCCATTCTCTTAAAATCTTATAATCCTCATCCCTACCTGGGCTCACCAAGTCGATCTCCTCCACCTGTCAACTTAAAGCTCTATTAACTTTCTTTCTAAGATCACGGAATCCATCATAAGCGGTAACTGCATGTCCATTGAATAGAACAGTCCACTTCTAGTAAGGCAAGAGCTATTATTGACTGTTAGGAATATGACTAGTCCTCAGCCTTGGAGTCATTCGGCGATGGCAGAGTGATATCCTTGGACATTTCCAAAACCTTTGGCTGCGTCTTTCTCCTGGATTACTCTTATCATTGCAACCAGATAATTGTTGCGTGCGCTGATGACTTCTTTTATAGACAGCATTCCAACAATACTGGCGTACCTCAAGACTTGGTTACCTCCCTTGTTCTTTTGCTCTTTCTCATTAATGATATCGCTGTTAGTTTCTTGTTCAACCCATCATTTTCATAGACTTATAATGATAATGATTTATCCTTTACTCTATAGTCTTAAAGGTATATTATAGGTATATTATATTTCAAATTTTACATATTTTTCCCTTCTTGACTAAGACCTATTCTTCATATGTTGGTGAACAATTAACAGATCATGTCATATTTATTGCTAGAAGACTGAACAGCTTATTTTATCAAGAAAGACGTGATTGGATACATCACCCTGTCACTGAATCCACACCACACCAGAATCCACACCACATCCCACTTGACACATTAGATTTAACATTGCAGTACGAAGGAAAGTGATTTCATATCCCCCCGTATTTTTTTTACAATCGACTTTTTACCTCCCAAACTGTTATACATTTGATGTACAACGTTGAGCCTGTCTCTATTCTATAAAACATACTACTCAAACCACTTTTCATTGTAGAATGAATGGGAGGTAAGTGCGTAGTTTAAGTAGACCACTTATTTCTAAACGCGTACTTCGTAAAACAGGAAGCGATTGTTGGTGTTGCATTCCGCAGCTCTTAAGACATAAAACTTCCAGGTTTAGACCAAACGATACTCTGCACACAGATAAGAATCCGAAGTGTTTTACGCAATACTTGATGTTTCTGTTTTACAACTTCATCAAGGATTTTTTTGCTTCCTTTTGTTTTCTTGCTCTGGACCAACAATCTAGTTACAGATTCTACTTATTGAACCAGTTTGCTGCAACCTGTTTCAGAGATTTATACTAAAGCCCAGGACAATATTTACATATTCATTTTCCAAGTCAGTATAATTGAAAATTTAAATGATTTAATTATAAAAGAAAAAATATAGAGTGCGTCAAATACTAGTGTGGTTCAACTCACCATAAACACAGCAGAAGAAATAACCTCAAATAAACATCCTATTCGCTCAGGCTTCGCGCACTGGATCGGCGGGCTGTACCTGGATCCCTCCTGGCGCTGGATCTACAAAGGATACGAGGTCGACCTGGACCCCCTCTCCTGGATCAGCACGGACGAGAGGAACAGGCGAGTCGTCCCGGGAGACATATCCAACGGACGGTGCCTCAGCTTCTCCTTCATTCACCGAGCCTCCAGCTACGCCTTCGGGGGCTGTGAGTGCGCCTTCGAAAAGTACTACGTTTGTGAGGCTCTCGAGCGGACTCACAGGATGTTATGAAAACGGTGGTGTTGCTGCGGGCTCGATGGGCATTTTCAGGCAGGAACGTGAGTTACAGTAGTTCTCGGTTAACAGGTAGTTTAAGAGTTAGTTGTTTCGTTCTTTTTGTATTTTGTTAAGATATACTGTGTCTGGTACGCATGTTTTAGGAAGGTAGCCTAAAAGAAAGTGGGTTTACTTTTTTCTGTAATAAAGGTTCATAGTGTATTCAAGTGTAACGAATACAGTAAAGAGATTTTAATCAAATAGTATTTATCTTTAAGTACCTAGTAAGGCGACTGTTCCTTGGCTTTGAAATTAGGACATGTGTTAAGAAATAGAAACATTATATTGTTCTTGATCCACACACACACACACACATATATATATATACCTATAACCGTAATGGGAAATTAACATTACATGGAAAGCGGAATCTCACGCCAATACAGAATGCCTAAATTGGATCAATCACCAATTAGGATTGTTAATTACATTCTCTCTTTCTCTCTCTCACCTCTCTCTCTCTCTCTCCATTTCTCTTTTTCTAATATATATATATATATATATATATATATATATATATATATATATATATATTATAATATACATGTATATATATATATATTATAATATACATGTATATATATATATGTACATATTTATGTATATATATACACATATATATATATTTATTAAACATATGGATATGCAAATAAAGAAATAAAGCATAAGGAATATTTATTTACTAATAACCTTAAAGAAAATATATCATAGTATACACACGTAACAAACGTAGAGAGAAAAATATATATATACGGACAGCAAACATCTACAATAAATAAAAAAAAAGTTAACACATCTAACTACATATCAAAAACATGACACACTTTGTACATAAAGGGACATCGTAGATCATCCTACATCTGGTACCCGCTCTGGTTGCCGAAGGCTTCATAGTTAGAATCGTATTTCAATATCATTGTTGCAGGCTCGCCAACGCGCTTATAAAAGCCCATGCGAAGTCTCTGCCCCGCTTATCTGGCTTTTGATATCATCGTAATGAAGAAAAGTGTTGTTTATGATCTGTTTTGACTCGGATTTTGGAAAATGAAGTCGGCAGATCACCTTCACTGAGAGAGCGAATCAAAAAGTGTTAATGGTGGGATTCAGCATTGGCAATATTAAGGAAGAATTCCAGATATGCGCTACATTAAGGGAAATATCGAGACGGAAATATATTTACAAAAAGTAGCAGAAATTGGAAATGTTTCGAGCACAACATTATATATACAGTATATATATATATTTATTTATACATATTATATATATATATATATATATATATATATATATATATATATATATATATATGCACATACACAATATACCGAGACTAATGAACAGTTCAGATGTCAGAGTTGATTAGTCTGATGACCAAACTATCTCATATACAAATACATAAAACAGCAGCATCATCGCCTGTCCACTAAAACCCACAAAACAATCCGTCAATCCTAACTGAGAAATAAATAACATCAGTGCAACATATTGCAGGAGCTGATACACTTAACCCTAAACATGTTAGGAATCTTAAAGATAACTGACCCAAGGCCTTGCAACCAATCAGCGGAGGAGCGGCCTGCTCTGCAACATCCTCGACGCCAAAGAAACACGTCGGTCCAGTGCTTCCGTTCACGAAACCCTCGGAGCACTTCGCTGCTGGAGAGCAAGGGTATTATACTATTTTTGGTCATCCGTACGAAAAGCCCAGAGGAAAGTAGTCGACTCATGAAGCGCTCACTAGATGTCGTGGAAGTCAAGTCCGACCCTTGAGGGCGTATCTAGTGAGTAGTCCCTGCATCCACCTCCGTTTATATGTACAAATT
>BOPN01000980.1:87666-90166 GCA_017312705.2 Penaeus japonicus
GAAAACAAAAGTAAATAGGAAATTAAATCATAAGTGAAGACTTCAACTAAATGGTAATGAGTAATTATAAAGTCTGAATGAAACACGTTACTAAACGTATAATGAACACTTATATATTAAGGAAGATTAAACTGAAATGACCATATGAAAGCATAGACCAAAATCCTTAGTAAAAACTGCTAATCTCTTGAACTATCTAAAACCCCGTTTATTAAAATGAAACACATTCCTCGTCCGAGAAGTGATAAAACGTATGGCTCATCATGCAGTTAGTCGAAGAGAATAGTCTCCCGTACGTCCGTGACAGAAAACGAGAAGAACGGAAAATGGGAAGTGGGTGCCTACATTGCCCCTTTAGCGGCGTACATTGCCGTGGCTACCGTCAGCACGTGCGTGTCTTGGGCCATCTTGTCTTGCGGCCGACACTTGATTTGGATGATCTCATCCTCCGGAAGCTTCAGGCCGTTGACCAGCGGGAACCTCAGGTTGAGACACAACCACGTCTGCAAGAAGGGGGAACAAAGACGCATGTAAAGAGGTTGCGCTAATTTGACCGGGCTACTTCTTGTTTCCAAAATCCTCCGACATCAGTCGAAGGAGAAATCGAAAGACCTTCCTTCATGTGAAACCTCCACTATCTCCGGTCACGCTAACACGCTGTGCCAAAAAACTTACTTCGCCATTTGGCTGACGGCAGCGCTTCACGCCGCATCGCTCCAGGTCGCGTACAATCAGCTGGAACATGTCGTTTGTTATCTGCGTTGGGATCATCCTGCAGGCGGTGTTGATGGTAGGATCCACGGTAGGACGGTCTTCGAATACAGGAATGGCGTTGTATCCCACGGGAAGGTTCAGAAGCGCCATGAAGGAACTTGCAGTGCCCGTGTTGATGCACTTGATGTCTGTCGACGAGGTGAAGGAGTGAGTCATCGTATTTTTCAAGAATGGAGTAGGGGGATTGATGGGAAGGAGTGTTTTGTAGTGTGAAAATTTCGGGACACAATAATAGATATAGACTGATCTGTATTTTATTATATACATACACATACATATGTGTGTGTGTGTATATATATATATATATATATATATATATATATATATACATATATATATATATATATATATATATATATATATATATATATATATTCACACACACACACACACACACACCATTTCGACTTGAATATTCATAATAAAGATCATTGCCAAGTACAAAAATCCTTTGGTGAGGAGTCAATATAATGACATTACATGATAATGAAAATAAAGATAAAGATAATGGCAATAGCAATGAAAGCAACCAACAGCCATGTCCTCACTGACCTTTGCCAGACATCGTAAGACCCACCTGTGACCTGGGTCCTGTCGGCTCCCGGCGGAGGAGAGGGAGAGCTGATGGGCGGGGGTATGGCGGGCGGTCCGAAGGTGGTGCCAATGAGAGTGGGCGGGGGAGTCGCTGGCGGACCTGTGGGCGGCGAAGGAGGCTTGGCTGCTCCCAGGGGCGTGGAGGGCGGCCCGAAGCCATCGGATTCGGGGATGGCAGGTGGGCGGATCGCGGGCGGGCGAGGGAAGCTGCGGAGGGTGGTTGTCTCATCTCGGGACTGGGGGCGGGAGGGGCTCGCGTTAGTGTGGCTGTTGACGCTGTTATTTTGACTATCATCATGGTTATTATCATCATAATTTTGAATTATTATTGGTATTTTGTTGTTGTTATCACAATTCTGTCGTTATCGTCAACGTTATCGTCCTAACATTCATTATTATCACAAGTATAACAATAACGATAAGAAGATGAATGATACCACTAAAATGAATGGAGACAACAACAACACCGTCACTTAACCCAACAATACTGATAACAACAACAACAAAACGACAACCACAACAGCAACAATAAAAGAGAGAAAAACATCAACAAGACATTCTCACTAGCATCATTAACAACAACAAAATAACAACATAAACAACAAAAAGAGAGACTAACAACAAAGAAACCTTGACCATAACAACAACAAAAAAATCGACAATCACAACATCAACGACAAAAAAGAACCAACCAACCTGCGCTATACGAGGCGTCGGTCCGCGCGGCCTGGGAGGGAGTTTCCTTCTGCTGACTCTGGCGGGAATTCCCATCCTATTCACCGAATGGACTCCATCCCTTCGTTCCACTGCTGGAGGATCTGCTTGTTCCTCCTCTTCGGATGCCGTTCCTTCTTCAGCGACTCCTTCTGTGGTCTGTCGCATATTTCCTTCGTCTTCTGCGCTCGAGTTCGTCCTGCCCGGGATGTCGACTTTGGAGTCCTGGGGGGGGGGGGGGAGAGGGAGAACGCGTAAGAGGTAGGCCTTAAACTTTTCTTCTTCTTTTTCTTTTTTTTCCCTTTATCACGACCCACTCTGGTTCTGGGTCTTGGCCGTATTGTCTTATTGCATGGCCTTCATGATAGCCCGTGAGAGTGTGGTGTTTGCGGTTACTGGATAGAGATGATTATGATAT
>BOPN01000980.1:100166-102666 GCA_017312705.2 Penaeus japonicus
CAAGACGCCGTTGGTTGCAGATACCGGACACCTCGATAGGGCGATAAGGGGCGGCGGGTGCAGATTCATGGCCCCTTTAGCTGTGCAGTCATGTTCGTTCTGACATACGTATAGACAGACAGACACACACACACACACACACATATATATATATATACATATATATATATATATATATATATATATATATATATATATATATATACATACATATACATACATATGCATACATATGTATATATATTTACATATATACATATACACAGTACATATATATGTGTGTGTGTATATATATAATATGTATGTGCGTTTGTGCGTGTGTGCATGATTCTACAAAGCTTTCTTATTCCCGGCCAGACATAACAAGCACCATCTCTCGTCTCGGATTGTAAATGAGTGTGAGAAGTTACTGCCGAAAAGACCCTTATGGCATGAAAGATTAATCAGCCCATCGGAGTTCGAAGATAATTGGTCATTAACAACCGAGTGTCGCTTTTGATAACGATTAATTACCGGGGCGAAGATTGCACTCGGTGTATATAAGGAGAAGAGGTTTTTAATAAGAACTCATTAGAAAGTTCTTTGTTCCGGACGGTAAAATGACGCATATCGTGGACACAGAGTTGCCATCAACAAAGTGCTAGTTTTCTTAAAGATATGGCACTATCTTGTCGTTATCTTCACTTCTCCATAAGCTAATCAGTCAATGTGTTTCAAAAGGGAAAATTGATCGGAAATATCAGTGTCAAAAGAGATAATTATTGAACAAAGGAACGGTGTTACCTTTGAAGGAACAACAATTGTTGCAAAGGAACAATCTTATGAATGTCAGCTGATTAATAATTAAGGTGGATTATTATTATTATTATCATATATATATATATATATATATATATATATATAGAGAGAGAGAGAGAGAGAGAGAGAGAGAGAGAGAGAGAGAGAGAGAGAGAAAGAGAAAGACAGAAAGAGACAGAGACAGAGAGAGACAGAGTCAGAGACAAAGACAAAGACAGATACAGAGAGAGACAGAAACAGATAAAAAAAATGTAAGAAAAGACCGATGGCGAGACAGTCTCTCCTCATCCCTCACCCCAGAGACAAAACCCACAATGCACACAAATACATCTTAAACCGCAAGAGATAAGCCAGTCCTGTCTCTTGCATCTGGTACCTCCATGACCCTCGGAACCCCGTATAGGCTTTTGTTTTGCATATCCATTTACATTGGATGGAGGGGGGGGGAGGGGGGGGGGGAGGTGAGGCGGAATGTGTGGACGCGTTGGGTGTGTGTGTGTGTGTGTGTGTGTGTGTGTGTGTGTGTGTGTGTGTGTGTGTGTGTGTGTGTGTGTGTGTGTGTGTGTGTGTGAAGAAAAGGTGAAAGGGGGTCGAGAAAAAAATGAAATAAAATGAGGAAGAAATAGAAAGATAAATTACAGACAAAACTTGGAAAAAGGAAAGGAAATCTTCCGCGAATAATACATTATAGATAATAGACAAGAAACAGAAAACGAGGAAAAACACAAAGAAAACGACAACGTAATAAGCAATATACAAACGCCCGCAAACAATAAAGTTAAAAAAGAGAATGATGAGTATGCTGAAAACAATGTCCACGATTCTAAATATCACAGATATGTACGATAGTAAAAGAAAATTAATAAGGAAAAAAAACACAAAAAGGGCATACAATAATCATAATAACGATGATATTAACCCCAACACAACAAAACTACAAACAGTACAGAAAAAAAAAGAAAAGGAAAAAAAAAAACATTAATAAAATAATCAAGCCAAGATACCTTCAAGTAGAGCCGGTCATCTGAAGGGGACAAGAAAGCCAAGAGACCAAGACGAGGTGAAGAAGAAGGAAAAAAAGCAGGAGCAGGTAAATGGACGAGTGAAAGGAGGAAAAAGGATAGCAGATGAAAAAAAAAAAAAATGAAACGAGAGAAAGGGAAAGGGAAAGTAAGAGTGAAGGGAATAAGGTCGAGAGGTCAAATGTGGATCCGAAGATGAAAACAAAGAAAAAAAAGAAAGGAAAATAAAAAGAAAATGCTTGAAAGGCTGCAAAAGGATAAAGAGAAAATGCTTGAGAGCACACGCCATCATGTCAACAATACAGAGAGTAGAAAGGGAAAAAAGTCCAAAGTACTATTTACACGGGTTATTTTACAGTCAAATGAGCTTCCATCTCCACTCTTTCAACTCTGACCTCTGGTAAGCCTTTCCCACAGACACGAAAGCACAAATGGGCGATTGAATCAATATATCATAATAACACAATAAACCTTATGGCTCGAAATTTTATGCTCGTGAGGCGCGGATTCAAAGAAGAGAAAGACAAAAAAATCGATTCACAAATGCAAGAATAAAGCATCTTACGATAATGTCTTTTATTTTACGTAACAATGCATAGATAATATTGTGGATAAAGATGAGATAATTGGATGTATTAATGATAAGGGATATGAAATGAGTATTGTTGATTGTGCTTTTT
>BOPN01000980.1:107666-115166 GCA_017312705.2 Penaeus japonicus
ATACAAGATTAAATGCGTTGTATTTAAGAGACGTACAATTGAAGACAGTATGGCGCCTTCGGGAGTGAGAGTGCAGGATAAACGCCATTAAACACTAGACACAGAAAGCTGCTTTTAGGTTGCAAGCGCCTAAACTGCAACAACGCAACCGAGAGTGAATATATAAATTCGTACATAAATCTGCAATTGTCATGTCAGGAGGCTTGTGTGTATATAGGCTGGTTTACGAGTAGATGATTGTGATTTAGACCATTCGGGGAAAGTGTGTGTGCGTGTGTGTGTGTGTGTGTGTGTGTGTGTGTGTGTGTGTGTGTGTGTGTGTGTTTACCCTTTATGTATATTCATACACGTAAGAATTCAAAATCAAAAACTAATGCGCGTGGTGCAGTATTCGGATGTGAGTACATGTGCGATTAGAAGAATAACAAATAACAACAAGGTATTTAATAGTATTTTCCTCTGTCCATTCAAAATACTAATTAGACAACATCTGCTTATGCGACCCTACAAGGCTGGTCCATTGACAGTTGACTATATGCAAATGGCGCTTCAAAACAGGTCCCGCGACATTCTATGAGCATACATATTGACAGACCAAATCGATAAAGTTACATGATAACTTGTTTCAACATCATGTGAAAAGATAAACAAATGTAGGATTACTAAGGAAATAAATGTTGAATTATCTTGCAAACGTATTTTAGCGATGCAGTATCTTGCGACATAAAAAGGAAATTACAGATTGCCGCACACGAAACACAGAATAGAAATGAAAAGAAAAAGAAAAATCATTTACTGAATAATATAAGTGCAAAATCCGAAATAAAAGGATCCTTTCTCTCGCCCGGCTGCTCATTGCATTGCAAAATATAAGACATGTGTACAAAGGGATAAGAAAATCGCGCGAGTTGCGATGTTGTTCCATGCGTTGGGTTGTCCGAGATGCTGAGATATGGCGCTGTGCTGGCAGTGTGTGCGTGTGTGGCCGTGTGGGTTTGTGTGTGTGATAATAATGATAACAATAATGATAATGATGATGATAATAACGATAATAATGATAATGATGATAATATTGATAATGATGATGATAATGATGTTGATAATGATAATGTTGATAATGATAATGGTAATAATAACAATGGTAATAATAATAATGATAATAGTAATAATAATGATAACAATGGTAATAATGATACTAATAATACTGATGATAACAATAATAATAAAAAAGGAAAAAAATGTTGATAATGATAATAATAATCTTGTTTAAAATGCTACATTTTTTTTACCCTAATCTACATGCTGTAACCCATTACTTTTATATATCAGATTCCGGAAAATATTCATATTTTTGGTGTTATGTTAAAATCATTATCATGTGTTCTATAGAACTGCCTTTCTTGACTATAGTCTTGCAGAGGTGCGAATTATGTATTTTAGCGGTTGCCTATTTTTTAAAAACTTAATTTCATTCAATTTAGAATTATTATAATTTAAAGAACTGTCTTTTGTCACCAATTGCTGAGGTCGGAACTTGATAAGTTATGTATTTTGGCGGTTACATAGATTGTTATATGTCTTACTGGACTGGCGGAGTTTTGCATAGACGAGAAATAGTTTTCAAAGCACCTGGGATGCTTCCCATTGCTCTCCTGAGGAGCCATATATAAGGCGTCTATATGGAAGGAGATGGAAATCCTGCAGGATGTTTTGTACTCAGGATTGTCTAAGATCTTGAATATGTATGTTTGTCTGTTAAGTTGCGTTCTTTTGTGTATGTATGTGTTTGTGTGTGTGTGTGTGTGTGTGTGTGTGTGTGTGTGTGTGTGTCCATATGCATGCGTCTGTATGTGTATTGAGTGTTTCTATATCAGACCAAGAAAAACAATTACCTATTTTTCTATTCACCCATTCAAAAGCAACTACACATGTGCTTAGTGTGTTCGAGTGCGCGTGCGTGCTTCCTTGCTAGTTTGTGGTTTTATGTGGCAGTAGGTTAATGGCTATGCCGCCAAGACTACAAATTAAGACCATTGCTTGAGGATTACGCTATCTCATTGTTCAACCCGCACTGACCCCTCCTCTTACCTTGCTCTCGGTTCTTGTTGTTTTGTTTTGCTGTTGTTGTTACTGGTGCTTGGAGGGGAAATCTGGAAATGAAAAGAAATTTCGTTTAGTTTGAATTTTATTTTCTATATTAGAAATGTTTGTATATGCTTTCGTCTCGGTGAAGATTATGGGGAAAGTTCTTTCTTTAATGAAATGATAAAATGTGAAGAAAAAATATCATAAGGCATGAGAATTATCGTCTCTGAAATCTGAGGACAGAAAAGGAGAAAACCAGCGAAACCTTTTTCTTTCCTGAACTAACAGCTGGTTGGAAGTTACATTAGAAAATGTGGAAAAACGACAATAGTTTAATATATATATATATATATATATATATATATATATGTATATATATATATATATATATCCTTTGTGAAATGTTAAAAAACGATGGTATGATCAAGAACTATCTTCGCTGGTCCTCAATATGCAAAATGTAATAGAAATATTCAAAAACACCATTTATGCACACCAGAGAAATGCCCAACCAACCAATCACCTTCCAAACGCCAGACGCATCTTCTAAATCAACTTTTAGAATGTAAACACCATAGTTAATATCATCTTCCCGTTTGAGAACTACAACTTCGATCGAACCAGTGAGAAACAGAAAAAAAAAATCCTCATGGTTAGGAGGGAGTCGTATGACAACCGTGATTAACCGATCTTCCTCACATGTCTAGAGCGTATCCATGTTGACGTGTTTTAATCCCCAAATCCTTTCATGATAATCGCTTTTCCGAATCGTAACTTGTTATTGCGTTTATTTGTGGGTGGATGATGATTATTATCATTGCTTTATCTACGTCGGTGGTGTTCATATTGAAATGTTGGGTTTACGTTACTTTATTTACTTTCTTTTGGTGTTCGAGCTTGTGTTCTTGGGGAATGGGATGTTATGTTTACTTCTGTTTGTTTGTTTGTTTATGTGTGTGTGTGCGCGCGCGCATGTAGGTGTATGTCAAATTCTGGGGTTCTTATTATATACATAACCATGTTCATAACTACACCATTTACACACTAACAGAGTCTCGAACTCAAGATTTCTAGCTGATGGCATCGACAGCGTGCACGTTACATCCTTCGTTGAGGGGGTCCGTTTGGGGTTGTTCCAATACGAAGAAGTTTGTGCTAAAGTGACATGGGGGGGGGGGGGCAAGGGGGGTAATTCGTTTATCTACTTGGTCTATGTCGTTTATTGATGTGCATTTCGTTGTTCATTTGTTTATCAATATGTTTATTTATATTTTAAGTTTGTTTGGTTGTCCGGTGTATGTCAGGGTAATATTTTCCGCTCTTCGGTTCGTAATTGATTATTTAACTCTTTGCCTTAAAAAAGAAAAACGTCTTCACACCTTCTGAATTCCAATTAATCAATTTCCTGAGTGACTGCGATGAGAAATCCTAAAACTTTGACTGCCGCGGCAACTCCATAAGACTCTCCCGTAAAGTTTTTCACAGGATATAGCATGTTTTAAGGAGAAAGTGTAAAATGTAAGAAAAATAATTTTGCAGACATATAAAATATAAGTATATGTTTGTATATATATACATTATGTATATATATATATATATATTATACATATATATATTTACATATATATACATGTATATACACACATGCATATATGTGTGTGCATATATATATATATATATACATATATATGTATATATGTATGTATGTATATATATACATATATATGTATATGTATATATAAATGCACATACATACATACATACATACATATATATCTATATATGTACATACATACATACATATATATACATATATATGTGCGTGTGTGTGTTTGTGTGTAGGTGTGTGTATATATACATACGTACACGCATACATATATATATATACATATATATAGATAGATAGATATACATATATAAACCCACCTACACCTATGCATACATATACAAATATACATGTATTTACACGATTCATATTCTACACACTAAATAACCAACCCAGCAAGACAGCAAAGAATCAACCCCCCAAAAAACGAATAGCCCAAACAACTCCCCACCACACCCCCATCCCGTCCCTACACCCCCCCCCCCACCCCTCGAAGGCCGCTCGATTTAGTTCGAACCGCCTCGCGCCTCGACTCTTGCCGATTCAAAACGCCGCTTCAGAGATCCGATCAGCTCTTGCTAGGAGGAAGAGTGATGTCCCAGACGGCCTCATGTATATGTAGATGAGTCTCTCCCTCCCCCCCCCCTCCCCCCTCATACCAGGCAGGCAAGAAGCTCATGGGATTATGTAGATCGCGATTATGTAGATTGTAAGTACTGTTGTGGTCTCGACTGCGCGCTTCGGCCGCGTGTCGAGACGGCGTCGAAGTGTGAAATCCGGCTTAAGGCGCTGATTGGTCGGTCGAGGCTCAGTATCAACGGCTGGTTACTTGTCGACTGTGTGTGTTTATTGATCTACTTATCTATCTATCTATCCATCCATCTGTATGTCTTTCTATTTATCTGTCTATCTATCTATCTATCTGCCTGTCTATTCATTTACCTGTCTGTCTGGTTTTCAATCTGTTTATCTAGCCATCTGTCTGTCAATCCATCTGTATGTCTGTCTATTTAGCTATCTATTTATCTCTATCTTTATCTGTTTGGCTGGCTGTTAATCTACTTATATATCCATCTATTTGTCTATCTATTCATATATATATATGTCTGTCTGTCAGTCTATCTATCTATTTGTTTGACTATCTATCTGTTTATCTGTATGTCTGTCTAACAATTCTTATATATATATATATATATATATATATATATATATATATATATACATATACATATATATGTATATATATACATATACATATATATGTATATATATATACATATACATATATATGTATATATATATACATATACATATATATGTATATATATATACATATACATATATATGTATATATATTTGTCTATCAATCTATATGTTTATCTATCTGCCTATCCTTCTATCTTCCTGCAATTAGGTAGATGATAGATGAACACAAACATTCCGTATCAGTCAAGATATATATATATATATATATATATATATATATATATATATATGTATATAGAGAGAGAGAGAGAGAGAGAGAGAGAGAGAGAGAGAGAGATAAACACATATACACACACACACATATATATATATACATTTGCATAATATATTTTCCTGTTCATTTACACATAAATAATTCGCTAAAATTCATGTTACTTAGTCATGGCCGCGGGTAGCCATTTTGACACGAGCTTGGCCGTGGCCACGCAAGAGCCACCTCACCTCTCGGTCGCGGTTCTTATTCTTGTATTTTTTCTTTTTGCTTCTTCATAGTTTATCTTCATTCTCATGATTACAATTGTTATCGTTATTATAATCATCTTTATCATTGATGTTATTGTTGTTATCATTATTATTAGTATTATTATTATAGTTATTATTGTTATCAGTATTATCATTATTATTATTATCATTATTATTACTCTTATTATTATAGTTATTATTGTTAACATTATCATCACTATTATCATTATCAATATTATCATAACAGTTGCTAGCATTATCAATATCATCATTATTATTGTTCAAATTATTATGAAAACTGTCGCTATCATCTTATTATCATAATCTTCATTATTTTCATCATTATTACCATCAATATAATTATTATTATTCTCAATCTCATTCTCATTATAAACATTATCAATATCATCATTACCATCAATTATTACTCCCACTACTAATGCTAATTCTATTATCACAATCATCCATCATTATCCTAATCATCATGATCATCATTACAAGCAGTACTTTTCACTCTCTCGTCCCCTACGACTGGTCGCTCAGTCGAGGTCGAGCAGAAGGAGTCGAAAGTAAGTCACTGGGTCGAATTGAAGAGCAAGTATTGAGGTTGGCGAGCGTGTCCCTTGAGCGGCGCTCGGGAATCCGGATAGGGGGGGACAGTGTATCATGATATTCGTAGGGTTTTGTAGTGGTGTGTGTGTTTGTGTGTGTGTGTGTGTGTGTGAGGGAGAGGGAGAGAGAAAGGGAGAGGGAGAGGGAGGGGGAGGGGGAGGGAGGGAGAGAGGGAGGGAGGAAGGGAGGAAGGGAGAGAGAGAGAGAGAGAGAATAAAAGAGGGAGAGAGAGAAAGAAAAATATATAGAGAAAAGAGACAGAGTGAGAACAAAAGAGAGGGAGAGAAACAGCGTATTATTTTTTATGTGCTTCCCATATTTTATAAAGTTTTTAAATTCCTATCTTTCATATTTCCCAACCCCCTCGTTTCTTCCCGCCTCCTTTTTACAAAAACATATACGTCCGTTCTCACTTGCTCGACGCCATGTTGAAAATGTCCCACAACAAAACTCGTGTCCGATTGTTCCTCAGCCTGAATGCTAAGCCCATCCTCTTTAATCTCTGTTTCTTCATTTTCTTTCTATATAATTAGCTCTGCATTTGATTTTTTGTTCAGGTAAAACTCCCTTATTGATTCTAAAGGCTAAATGAGATTCCTTTCTGTATTCACACACGTGGAGCAAGAAATTAACCCGCTGTCCGAGACTTGTGAAATCGTGTGTATACCCAAGACCGACTTTGAGAATATCAATACCCTTGTTGACTATTTATAGTTGAAGGCCTGGTGATTGGTATGCTGTTTAGCGCCGTTGAGACTCATTTACACAATCCTTTTTTAATAGCGGATGGAGTTGCTAATACAAGATACACCTTTTAACAACCGGGATCTTAATAGTTAATAGTTCGGAGTCCGACGAGGGGTTTCGAACCCGGGAGGAAATGCGGAAACATCATTATTGTAAACTTGGGAACTGGAAAAAAAAGGACGGGACTAAGATAACCCAGATAAGATGAACCAAATGCCACACACACATACACACACACAAGCACATTCAAACACATTCACACACACACGCACATTCAAACACATTCACACACACGCACGCACACACACACACTCATCCTTAAATCCCACCTCTCGCATGTGATGACCACGTACGAACGTCTTCAGTTCCCAATACATCTTCGGAAACTCCTCGGCGTTTCCTAATTACCAAGACAAAGGCCCTCGGCTGCCTCCAATTTCAGGGGCGACTGCATCTGTCAACTAAGGGTAGGAGCGGCGGGGTCCTGGCCTGACTCTGGCCCCTGCGACCCAGTTTACAGCAGTCCCCCCTGGCCGGCTGTAGAGGTCCCGGCAAGTGTTACCAGTCCGGCAGGATTTCTTACATTCCTCGGGATGATGCTGATCCTGTGATATACATTCCGGCATCATAAGCTAAGCGAATAACTGACCGTGGTTGGACGACCTCGTTTCTTTTTTTTTTTTTGTATTCTAAGGATAATCACGTAATGAGATTAAAAGAAT
>BOPN01000980.1:127643-137643 GCA_017312705.2 Penaeus japonicus
TATATATGTGTGTGTGTGTGTGTGTGTGTGTGTGTGTGTGTGCCATATTTGGCGGCACGAAGGACGCACTGAAGCCGCGGGAGACATGCACCACCTTTAAGATTTGTGAATCATTAACCTGATATGTCATGTCGGACACTTCACCGGAGACTTAAATGAGTCAGATAAAATGCAAAGGCAAACAGGAGAGACTCGTTGCAACACCCTTTCTCCTCGAATGCTTTTGGAACTTAACCCTTTTTTCCGCCACAACCTCTCTTCCTCAAATGCTGACCACGCCCCTGTCTTTCAAAAAATCTTTATGAAATGAGAAAAAATAAAATATGGAAATATCTTCGTGTTTGTCAATTCTGGTGGAAATTCTCTATTTCTCTATTTATCTTTATCTTTCTTTCTTTCTCTCTCTCTCTCTATTTCTCTCTTTATATTTTTCTTTCTCTCTCTCTCTCTCTCTCTCTCTCTCTCTCTCTATCTATCTATCTCTGTTTCTCTTTCTCTTTCTCTTTCTCTCTCTCTCTCTCTCTCTCTCTCTCTCTCTCTCTCTCTCTCTGTGTGTGTGTGTGTGTGTGTGTGTGTGTGTGTGTGTGTGTGTGTGTGTGTGTGTGTGTGTGTGTGTGTGTGTGTGTGTGTGTGTGTGTGTGTGTGTGTGTGTGTGTGTGTGTGTGTGTGTGTGTAGGTGGGCGCAATTTATCAGAGGAAGAAAGTAATTCCCCATGGAAGATGAATGTGTTCAAGTGATTGCTTTTTGTTATATGATTTATCTAACGTCTGGGAAGCTGTATTGGAATTATCAAATCTAATTGCTTCGCTCTCTCTCTGTATATATATATATATATATATATATATATATATATATATATATATATATATATATATATATATATATATATGTCTTTCTCTTTCTCATATTATCTCTCTCTCTCTCTCTCTCTCTCTCTTTATATATATATATATATATATATATATATATATATATATATATATATATATATATATATATATATATATATATATGTATATATATATATATATATATATATATATATATATATATATATATATATAGAGAGAGAGAGAGGAGAGAGAGAGAGGAGAGAGAGAGAGAGAGAGAGAGAGAGAGAGAGAGAGAGAGAAAGAGAGAGAGAGAGAGAGAGAGAGAGAGAGAGAGAGAGAGAGAGAAAGAGAGAGGAAGAGATGGATAGATAAATAGATAGATAGATAAATAGATAGATAGATGGATAGATAGATAGATAGATAGATAGATATAATATATATGATATATTCCTTGTGTGTTTAAGAGAAGGAGTCACTCCTTCTACATCTGTTTCCGAGCATATCCTGCGAGATCCCCCTCCCCCCTCCCCCCGCACACCCTCCCCGACCGCGACCCCACACAGGAACAACACGTGCAACCTCATGAAATTCTAATCATTTGCCATAAAAATGAAATAAAACTGTAATTATCTCCGAGGGTGGTCGGTCCTACGTGAATGAAAGGCCTTTAGCAGACAACATAAACGGATGTGCACACGATATCACACACGCACATACAAAGATTCACTCACACATGCCTAGGCAGTTGTCCTGTTTCAAGTGCGGAGGCATTAGCATGCGTAAACGTACACATGCATAACCCTATGTTTCCAGCGTGAGGAATGATATCAGTTAATCTTCATTTGCCTCTTTTTTTAGACTCGATTTAGATTCAGAAGAAGGAATCGATATGGCACGACATAAGATGCTATATCTGATTCATTAATGCCATGAATAATGTAAATGAGAATATTCATCTTTTATGACACATCGCACATACACAAGAGACGTACCAACACAGAGAAATGAATGCAGAAAGGACTGTGTACCCAAGCGCAGGCACACACAAAGCCTGGTCTCTTGTCCTTAAGGGAAAGAGATTATGGAACACTCACACTGCGAAGGAATTTTCTCAGAGCCGGAGACGCGAGTTTCATTGTCACAGACTCTCAACAGCTATAATTTGGTGGGTCGTAAAATTTCGGCTGGAACACAGACCACGGCAGAACTTGGTGTTCGTAAACGTTTCTCTCTTAAAGTAGTGTAATATAGGTGTATTTATATTATGAATACACACCAAACTATGACCACACACGGGCGTAAACACGAACACTTTGAGCTATATGTACGTGTGATAGTGTGTGTTATTCTCTTTCTCTCTCTCTCTCTCTCTCTCTCTCTCTCTCTCTCTCTCTCTCTCTCTCTCTCTCTCTCTCTCAATATTCAGTCACTCAATCTATCAATATCTTCATCTTTCCATCTCTCCATCTCTCAATTTCTCTATCTCTCGCTCCCTACCACTTTCTCTCCTCTCCTCCTCCCTCCCCTTCTCTCTTAAAATAATGATTATCAAACTGTTCTCCTCTAACCTCGAATACACGAGACATAATCGTAGTACCCGATAAACTGGGGGTCACGAGAAATCCAAAAAAATACGAAGGGAAAGCAAATGTCTAGGGATTTCAATAAGTGGTTAGATAATTATCCTGTCGTGAGGGCCCCGCCTCGGACGCCCGGCAAAGACGGTGCAACGGCGTGCAACCTTAATGCTTGCTTTATATTTGTGTGCAGTATTTTTGCTTTGTTCTTTTTCCTGTGTGTGACGTTTTTGAGTGTGCGAAGAATAAGTATGATGTAACAAAACGTTAAAATCCCGATTTTTTTCAGTCAAAATATAATTTGTTAGTTGCATTATCTATATGAATAAATTGTATATATATATATATATATATATATATATATATATATATATATATGTGTGTGTGTGTGTGTGTGTGTGTGTGTGTGTGTTTGTGTTTGTGTATGTGTGTGTGTGTGTGTGTGTGTGTGTGTGTGTGTGTGTGTGTGTGTGTGTGTGTGTGTGTGTGTGTGTGCGTGTGTGTGTGTGCGTGTGTGTGTATATATATATATATATATATATATATATATATATATATATATATATATATATATATATGCATATATATATATATATATATATCCATATCAAGATATAAATGACTCATGTAATAATAGAGGATACTTGCTATAACGAACAGACGAAGGGATTACAGAAGAAGCCCCAAGTAGACAGAAGAGACAAACAGGGCGCTTTCTCGAGCATGTGATGAGCACCCTCTCACGCTCTTCCAAGTGTTTTATGGTAGACAGCAAGAAACATATAACATGATCAACAAACAACCATATACACTCGCAATGTCAGCAATAATCACCGGTCTACCGTCTGCGACACAGCTTAATGCACTTGACACTGACATGTACCTGACACGTAGCTGACACGTCCAGAGATTGTGATCAAACACCAGCAACATTCAATTAGCTGACAGTTCCCTCAGTAGTCTTGACAGCAGGACAAGCGGTTCGTATCCGGTCGTGGTCAGCTCGAGCTCCTGCCGCTGGTTTTTGTCATGCATAAATTCTTCATATATACATATATATATCTCTCTCTGCGTGTGTATTGAATTGATCGGTTTTATCGCGGGGCGCTTGTGGCTCTCCCCGACTCATTAGAATAGGAAACGCGACCGCAGAGTTCATGACCCGATCTCTCTCTCTCTTTGTCTCGAAGGACCATCCCCAGCTGCAACTGCAACTGCCCACGCCCGAAGAAATATAAACACGCACATGCAGTCACAGTCGTGGGTATGCACGCGAACGCAAATGCAGACAACTTACATATGAAATTAAAATTACGTATGCAATATCAGGTACATGCATACACACTACCATCCCTCCAAATACACACAATCACACAGAGACAAACAAACACTC
Organism: Penaeus japonicus; assembly: GCA_017312705.2. Taxonomy (NCBI): domain Eukaryota; kingdom Metazoa; phylum Arthropoda; class Malacostraca; order Decapoda; family Penaeidae; genus Penaeus; species Penaeus japonicus. The sequence goes on from BOPN01000980.1 coordinate 131,448, forward strand.
CTTAGAGAAACACACACACACAGACAAACACACACAGACGTACAACTTACAGAGATAAACACACACACAACCAAACACACACACACACAAACACACACACACGCCCCCCCCCCTTAAACACACACAGCATATTCAAAGCTCGAGCGCCCCCAACAGACAGGCGCTTCGTCAGGCACGACAGCCTCGACGATAAACAAGACCCTCGCGGCGCCCAAGAGTAAACCCAGAAGCACCATCAGCTATAAAGACGATTGTAAAACATGGAGTGAAGTTGATAGTGAAATTCGATATGTTAAAGACAAGAAAGAATATAAAAAAGAAAACACAAGAATATTAAAAAAAGAAAACTTAAGATATGAATAAAAAGACAGGCACTAAATGAAAAGAAAGATATGTGGCTAATATCTTCGAGATATATCGAATGTTACGGTATTATTACTCTCTATAATTTTGCATCATATTGCCCATTCTATCCGAGGAAATGAGATTACTTGACTTGTAAATATCCATATTCCTTAAGGTAATAGATGAAAATAAAGAATAATAAGCAAAGAATAAGCAAAGGATAAAAGCGACATAAAGAGAATGATAAAAAAGGGCGAATCAGGAGGGAGGAATATAAATACATTATTAAATATAAGTGAGGAAATCTGAAACTGAAGGAGGGACGTGTTCTTATGTGTGTGTATGTGTGTTTATTTGTTTGTGTGCGTTTCCTTATCAAACCTGAAACTGATAGAAGCACGTGTTCTTATGCGCACGCGCGCGCGCGCGCGCGCGCGCGTGTGTGTGTGTGTGTGTGTGTGTGTGTGTGTGTGTGTGTGTGTGTGTGTGTGTGTGTGTGTGTGTGTGTGTGTGGACTGTTGATAAGATTTGGGATATTATCAACATTGTCTTTTTATTTGCTCTTAATTCTGTTTAGATGCCATCTCCTCTTACCCTGTCTCTTTCCTTACATGTTTATTTTTATGCATTCCTTATATCTCCCTCTTCCATTACTCTCTCTCTCTCTCTCTCTCTCTCTCTCTCTCTCCCCCCCCCCCCCCTCTCTCTCTCTCTCTCTCTCTCTCTCTCTCTCTCTCTCTCTCTCTCTCTCTCTCTCTCTCCCCTTCCTGATCAAGAAACACACTTCCAAAACGCCATCTATAAAAAAAAAAAAAAAAAAAAAAACATACACAGCTTACTAAGACGTCCCATAAGACTGAACCGTCCCCTTGTATGACCATCCCATGAGTCATATCAGCCAGGAAAGTCCTCCTCGTTTTGATATTATTTCTGTCCTTTTTTTCTTCTTCTTCCAAGACTCAACTATTCCCATTACCTCGCGCAGCCAAGGGGAATTCTTGCTCACTGTCTTACACGAGATATTAATTTCCGACTTGTTAGATCTCTTATCTGGAGGAGAAAGTAAGTTAACGGGCCTTTGGTGTGTGTGTGTGTGTGTGTGTGTGTGTGTGTGTGTGTGTGTGTGTGTGTGTGTGTGTGTGTGTGTGTGTGTATGTGTGTGTGTGTGTGTGTGTGTGTAATATGGGCAAAGAGGTCAGGCAATTATGTAATGGTTAAGAGGTCTGGGAAAGGTGTAATTGTTTTAAGGATCAGGAAACGGTGCGATGGACAAGACATAAGATGTAATGGAAAAGGGGTCGGGAAATGGAAGTCATGGGTAAGAGAAAGGGTGTAATGGAGTCAGGAAAAGATGTAATGGTTTTAGAGGTCAGGAAAAGGTGTAATGGTTAGGAAAATCTGTAGCGGATTTAGAAGCTAGGGAAGGATGTAATGGTCAAGAGGTCAGGAAAAAGTGAAATGGTTTTAGAGCTCACGAAAAGGTGTAATGGTTATGGGAAAAGATGGAAAAGGTGTAATGGTTTTAGGGGACACGTAATGGTTAAGAGATTAGGAAAAGTTGCAATGGTTGAGAGAAAGGTTTAATGGTTAAAGAATTAGGAAAAGTTGCAATGGATGAGAGAAAGGTTTAATGGGAAAAGCGTTTCGTTTGTAATTCGTGGAAAGACCTTAAGAAATTGAGCCTGACGGGTTTATTCCACTTCGGTAGGTAACGTGGTGAGTTGTGAAGGACTTCGGGTATGAATCTTTCTCAGCTGGTACCCATTTTTTACGTTTACATAATCTCCCGCTAATTATCTCTCTCTTTTCCCCTCCCTCCCTCTTTCTCTTTCTTTCTCCCTCAAAGGGAAGAATTAGAATCTGATGTTTTAAGCCGCTTCTACTGATGACTGAACTTGGCCGGATGATGAGCGGGTGAGAACAAAAACAGAGACAAACAAGGATTGGCTCAAAGACAAACCAAAGCGGAAGCTAATCCGTCTTCATTACGAAAAGGCGGCTTGCTGTTCTCAAGGCTCAGTGACTGACATCGGACATGTAAACACACACACACGCGCGCGCGTGCGTGCGCAAAACGCCTAATCGGCTTCCTTCTCTATGTATTTATCTATCTAGTCTTCTCTCTCTCTCTCTCTCTCTTTCTTTCTCTCTCTCTCTCTCTCTCTCTCTCTCTTTCTCTCTCTCTCTCTCTCTCTCTCTCTCTCTCTCTCTCTCTCTCTCTCTTTCTCTTTCTCTCTCTTTCTCTCGCTCTCTCTCTCTCTCTCTCTATCTATCTCTCTCTTTCTCTTTCTCTCTCTTTCTCTCGCTCTATCTCTCTCTCTCTTTCTCTCGCTCTATCTCTTTTTTTTTCTCTCCCTTTCTCTCTCTCCCTCTCTCTCTCTTCTTCTCTCTCTCTCTCTTCTCTCATTCTCTCTCTCTCTCTCCCTCTCCCTCTCTCTCGTCTCCTCCCATTCTCTCTCTTTAATTCACATCAATCCAACCATCCACAGAGGTGAGCACACGTCACACACACAAACATCTACAGACACACACACGGCAACGTTGTAGTCATTTTATAAATCACTTCCTCGACTCTATCTAAAAACCGGTTCCTTACTTTGACTACAATGTAGACGGCTGCTCCCTCGGCCACGTTATATATGTATGCTATGCATATGTATTCAACACAATAGCAGTAGGAGGACAGTATAAATAGTTGTGGTCTATTATTCAGTGGCGGAAAGAGTGAATTATTTTTTTGATATACACATGTTTATTTATTTATTTATTGGGAATCGTCTATGCATAACGCCAGCTTTAAAATGAAAGTGTGTGTTCTCGTTTTCAAGTTATGATTTATGATGCCTTTTGTTTAATTGATTTCGTATGCTGCTTGTTTATCTGTGTGATCTGTACTGCATTTCATCGATGCTCCTAACTGTAGCTTCGGAAATGCCTTGGACCTCATAGCTGTATCCATAATTTTGATTATCTGCTCCTGTATAGATTCTGAGGATTAAATTCTTTTCTCCCCGATGCTCCCAAAGTCAGGGTGTGCTTCCATTCACACCAGAGGGTCGACCCGATGCTGTTTTGTGTACTAAATTCCTATCTCGTTTCTCGAGCTTAATGTATAATGCAACTCTTAAGAAAGACCCTAATTAGCAAAAGCAGTGCCGAGATCCTTACCTGTATCGTGCGATCAGTATCCTTAAAGATATGCTTTGTTTGGAAACAATTCAAAGGCACGTGACTCCTGAGGGTTTAATCTAAGCACTTTTAATTTTCCGAGATGCTGATTCTGCAAGCAAGCAGCGACTGCAAACGTCTTTCTTGCTTCTGCCCTTTCTCTTCCCCCTCCATTCTCCCCCTTTCACCTCCTCTCCTTCTTTCCCCCTTTCTCTTCTCCCCCTCCGTGTCTTTCCCACTGCGTCATAGCCCACATGTTGACTTGCCCAATAAAAAAAAGACATCTATGAAAATATTTTGGGATCGGTAATGACTCTACATTATTCAAATTATTCAAATGGATCGGGTTAATTTAATGTGCTTTTTCCATTTCTGAAATTCGAGGGTGGGGGGTTCCCTCCCCCTCACATTCTCCTCTCGCCCCTTCGCCAACGTAGCTTAATTGCTTATTCTAAGAACTGCTCGAATCATTAAATGAAACCTGGTTTCTTTTATGACTTCTTGGCACAGATTCTTGTTATCTTTTCTTCTATCTTTTTTCATGAATATTTTCGAAACACTTGCAACCATTTACCGATTTGTTTAGGGCGAAGGCATGTCAGTCTGTTTCTCTTTCTCTCTCTTTCTTTCTTTCTTTCTTTCTTTCTTTCTCTCTCTCTCTCCCTTTGTCTTTTTCTCTTGCACTACTTCATACCACCCTACCCCCTTCATCTCTGCGCACCACGATCCTCATTTTACCTATGTAGCCTTCCATTCCCCTCCCTTCCTTCCTCTCCTTTCGTTATCTTTCCTTCTGCTCCATTCATTCCTCGCAAACTTCTACATTCCCTGCATTTCCCCTTCCGTTTTCTGTCATTCCCTCCACCCATTTCCTTTCCTTCCATGGCCTCCTCTCTAGCCTTTCGCAGACCTCCCTGTCCCCTTTCCCTCTCCTTCCCCTCCACAGCACTTCCCCTATCCTCCACTCCACGTTCTTCCTCTCATTTCCTCTTCCCTACCCCCCCCCCCCCCACCTTCCCTCGACCGACCATATCCGAATCTCTCAAGGTTTCCCCGCACCTCCAGGAAGCTAAGGAAACCCCTTCCCACTCGTCATAAAACCTCCTTCGACCTCTCAACGCCCTGTCCCAACACCGCGGTCGAAGGATGCGAGAAAAAAAGGGTCGACATCGACTACACGTCGGCGAAAGACACGCTCCCGATGGCCGGTTTGCGGATTTAGCCAACTCAGCGGGAGACCTTTGTGATCCCGGTGTTACCAACTCTGCTAAGAGCCTTGTGCTATTGAGGGCTCGCCGCCAGATGTTAATTCGTCTCCTCGGATATAAAAAAAAGGACTCCTGAAGATTTACGTTGGGTTTGCTTGTCATTGGATATTTATCAAAGCCTAATCAGGTGTGGTAACAACATATAGAGGTATATAAAATTTGAGATTATATGAGGATTAACTTAATAGGTTGATGTCTGTGGACGTTAAGTATGCAGATGTCTTAATATGCCTTTTATTTACATGTGAATGATGTGATTTAAATGTTGGAACCTCAGTGCGCAAGAGATAAAAGAATGCATAAAATATTAAGACTCACTTTAAACTCCTGCGCCTGTCAAACACACAAACACACGCACACGCGCGCGCGCACACACACATACACACACATGCACATCATCAAAAGGCAATTTGCCCTGACCCTACCTTGCGACCTTTCACTCGTATCCTGGTCCTTTCCCTTCCACCATTCACCAGGAACCAGATCCTATTGTATACTACCAACCTTTCGGTGAGGGATTCTACTTTTCTTTTCATTTTTTTTTTATTTCATTCTCTCTACCCTTCCCTGTAAAGTTATCTTTTGTAAAGTAGATCTTACTTGATTAGAAATCCTCCTTAACGTTCTTCAATTCTCTTAGTTATATGAATCATATCTCTAAAAAGATGTATAAGGTTGCTGTATGTTTTGTGAAATGTCTATCTATTTATACGAAAAAAATATTTGACTGTTTCTTGGCGAGTCATAATAATGCAATTTTTACTCGCTCATGTATTATTTTGCACACTCAAGTCTATAACATAAGCTCCCTTACAAGCTATCCAATTAATGCACTACTCTCTTAAAATTGACAAAAAGATCTACTAAAACTTGCAGAAAGTGAAAGGGGGAAATGCAGATACGAATCAACCATTTGGCAAAAATATAATTCGACTTATGAATATATTATGGTCTCATAGGTCTCTCCACCCTAAAGTGAAATGAAATAAAAGGGCCCCTTGATTGATTAACTAATTTTCTTGTTTACGGCTTCCTTACTAAGCCTTATCGGAGCCTCGTTGTTACAGTCTTGAGTTATTTGCGTAGCTCCTCGTTCTATTCTATTTATTTATTTATTTATCTTTCCGACGTCTCGTCCGGATGAAAGTGTACTATATGTTAGGGCAGATGAGGAATGCTAAATTGCCTGGGTTTAAATTGGCAAAGGGAAGGCGTATATAGGTGCCAAATAATGCATGTTTTCTGCCTTGCATATCTTTCTACTAAGAGAGAGATGAAGTCAGATAACCGTACACGGAGCGATGAGCAGATAACATAGAATCTGTAATCCAATGGACGACAACACCAGTTACTGACACCGTAGTTAAAGGTTGACAGTGATGAAAAGAATAAGATAAAGTTGTATTCCAATGGAA
>BOPN01000980.1:145143-152643 GCA_017312705.2 Penaeus japonicus
AATAAAAAGCACTACACCTTGTTTTTGAAAATGTTTTTGATAGTACAAATATGATTATTCCTGAACAGAAAGAAAACCGCTATCTTCTCATAATATAAAAACAGAATCACAATATTAAAGACATAACAACATCTAATATCTATGTACGATCAAAACCAACCAAAATTTACTTCAATTCATAACCAATATAGCGGTTGGGACACAACCAACTAGGGTATGGGACATAAAATCATCGCTGTAGGTGAGGGTGTCGACATTATACATTAAGGACCACGGGTTTCTGGGGAATTCGAGCCATGTTTACTTCCTTTGCCACCTTTGTCCGAAACCCTGTGTGAGTTCGTGACCCTGGCTTCGGCCACTCAACTTTGGGTGAGGGGATACGTGCGTTATCATTGAATTATACGTTTTTTTTCTCGGTGGGTACGGTATAGCTTCTTTAATTCTATCTGATTGTCAATCTAATCCGCCCTTCTTGACGTGACCAATCAGCTGTTTGTACCACGGATCCTGAGATGGGATATAAAAAAAGAAAAAGAAAAAAAAAATATATCGCAAGGTGTCGAGACTACGCCCTTTTCCCCCAGTAGCTCATTAGAAAATCAGTGGCTGTCATGCCGAGGGTATGTACAGAAGCCCTGTAATATGATAAGAACATACGGAAAGTAGAAGTTGAAGAAAGAGTAAATATGTACTTTTAAAAAGGCCAAAAAAGTACTAAAAGTTCCCCTCCTTTCATACAAAAAATGGAGAAAAAGATCTAATATAATACGTGCAACAGCTGTTAACTTTGTTGGTTTTATACTTTTAAAATGGCCTTGACGAGTACACTAAGAAGAATAGTAAACAAATAGATGGATGCCACTGTGACAGGCAGAGGAGCTCGCTTGCCTATTACGTTCACATAATAAGTATGTTAGCGTCACGCACGCCTCCCCAAGCCTCCTCTTACTAATATTCTAAACCTTATTGTATATCCCTCATGAACAATTCTAAGGATGGAAGGAACAAAGTTAAAAGCAACATTAGGCCGATGAATATCTAATACGATGCGAGTTTTTCTGACTCTAAGGTCTTTGCTGATATGTTTGATGCAGCGAGGTTGACTGCCCTGAAACAAGGCGTTTCCGTATGGCCTTTTTGAGGTGCGATTATTTTCTTGAGGCCGCACCCACGTCATCCTAAATGGTAGCCTAAGTCATCGGGTGTCTCTTGAGAGATCAGTGACACTGAATGTTGTTTCTAAGGTTGCTATTTCCAGACCGTCTGCATAAGTATTGTCAATGCGATATACAAGTGACCAAAGATAATCACATCCTAACTTATGGATTCCTGTCTATATGTCAGTGTTTCTTGTAACGAGCTGCTCATCGCGTTACCATGTTAGAAGAAACATGTTTTTTTATTTACTAACGCAACATAACAGCCTCCCCTTTCACTGTTGCATCAAATGAATATGCTGACTCCGACAAGGAATACAATCGTAATGATTCGTGAATTAATTACCAGTGGAAAAGAGTTTATAGATAAATAGTCCCGGTATATATATTGCAAAACTAATGAGAGAACATCTATTAAGAGAAGAAACCCATTAATTAATGAACAAAAATATCAATAAAAGCACCAAAGCAGTTATCCAGACTAAGTTTCCATTTGGCTGGTGAAGTAACACTACCAAATCATTTCACCTAATTCTCTCTTGTACGTTGTTTACGTTTATTTTCAAGTAATATAATACATAGAAGTATTTTATTCTTCCTCCTTCCTTCCCTTTTAATTCTCTTATCCATCTCAGCTTATCCCCAAGATCTCGTTCTGCTGCTTTCTTCTTAAGACGGAAAAATGACCCCAACTTGAATTTCATATTTATCTTTTGGTGTGAAGTTACTGCTACTCACTCGTTTTATATATTCAATGGTATGAAATATTAATCGTAAAGCCGTTATGTAATTCTTGTAAGGTTTGATATTTTGCCGATGAGATGAGAACTATCAGCTTTGGAGGATTAATGTGGTTAAGTTATTGGTGATGACAACAGTAACAGCGATGTATTGGTAATTAGGTGATAAGTAACGATTATAATAGTACCAATCATTAATAATGGTGATGCACATAATAAGAAAAAATAGAATCCAAAATTGAATTAGTAGTAATAACAATCACAAGAACACAACCATAACAATGCCGACATCAACCCTAATAACAGCTGCATTAGCAACAACCACTATTCAATCAGCAAAAACAATAACCCTCGTAATCAAATAACAACAGCCTTCCCCTTTGACTCGACCGAAGAAAGGGCAAGCAGAAGCACCGAGTTAAAATCCTGTGCGTGTCTTTGTCTTCTTGTTTGTTATCTCTTCTTTCTTTGGTTATTTTCTCTTTCGATTTCTCGTTTTCGTTGCTTTCGCTCTGTTTTTGTTTGTGTTTGTTTGTGTCGGGGGGGCGGGGTGTATGTGGTGTGTGTACGTGTGTGTGCAAAAAGAAAAAGAGAAATAAGACTTCCTCATTACTATTCAATCGGATTATAATTATCTAATTTCGTGTCAGACAGAAATCAATAAATTACAATAAGAATAACAGCTTTCCAAAGCTACTTTCACTCTGAATCCAAAGCTTTATTAAAAATCGTTTAACTCATTAAAGCATCATGCGTATTTCCTTCAGTGATCACGAAAACCGGTCAAATTCGTGTTCTAAAGACAGCGAGTCCATTTTAGTTTTGAAATTAATAATCTTTAGAGAGGAATAATTTTCAAATTCCTTTTTTGTTGTTGTTCCTATCATACTATTACAGTTGGTTTAATGTTTACTATCTACCACGAGTTGCGAATAAAGAGCAGGAAGAGAATGAGTCACCAGCGAACATTTTCTCCTAGGAAAAGGTTCCATCCATTCACTTTTCCTAACCTCATCCGCAATACACAAGCGCAATAAAGCAAGCCACCACTCATGAATAAAACACCCTCCTCCTTACTTCCTTACTTTAAACGAACGAAAAAAAAAACTCTTCTCTTCAGACCCAGAGACCCAGAGACTCGAGACTTCTCCCGACCACCTCGCGACCATAAGTAAGCCATGTTATCGACCCTGGATCATGGAGATTATATGCCGCGAAGATCCTATCGCGTCTCCGGGCTGGTAAAAGGGAGGGGGAGTTCCACCGACACTCGTTTCCCGCGGCCGCTTCGAGTCTGAGTATTTATCAAATGAAGGGTATGGCCTGTTATAACTCGGGAGAGGAAGGTTCTGTTAAATTAAATGAGGCCGCTGAGATTGGTGTTCTTAAAGAGCGTGTTCCATATAAGGGTGATGCGCAGTGTTTAACCTCGTAATGAATGTGATTCCGAGCACGCGAACTCTGGCCTTGTTATCCGTGTTTTACTTTGAAGGAATTCTGTGGGAGAAGGACTTTTCGTTTCATTTTGTATTTGGTCGGGAATCTACAGGTGAAAACGAAAGGGATTTTGTACCTCCCTCTCTTATCGATTAGAATATTCTTTATATATGCTAAACATTATTTAATAATTTCGCACTCGACTGACTTTCAGTACGTGAAACATGTAATCATAGTAGATTAGGAAGGAATGCTAATTTTCATACTTTCACTTTCCTTAGAGAGAAGCGGTTAGTTGAGAGTATATAAGTTTTCATTAATAAAATTGCATCATAAAACCTTTTAAGCGCATAGGTAGAAGTATCGATAATAATTGCGCGACCGCGCGCATTTATATATATATATTTATATATATATATACATATATATAAACATATATGTACACACACATATATATATACATATACTTATACATACATATCTATATATACATATATATGTAATTATGTGTATATATTTATATATACATAAATATTCATATATATATTTGTCTGTATTCACACACACACACACACACACACACACATATATATATATATATATATATATATATATATATATATATATATATATATATTATATATATGTATATACGTATATGCATATATTTATATATAATATATATATTTATATATAATATATATATATATATGTATAAATACATATACATATATACATATATGTATGTACATATATATGTATATATACATGTATATATATATACATATATGTTATATATATGTGTGTGTACACATGTACGTATATATGAATATATATGTATATGTATATGTATATGTACATGTATATGTATGTAAGTATATGTGTGTGTGTGCGTGTGTTTGTATCTATCTTGATAAACATAGGGGGGTGAGTGAGCGAGGCAACGGAGATCCCGTGTGTTTGCATGAATGACTCGTCCGCATCCTATAATAAATGTCAAAATGTCTTTCTATAATCCACAAGAATAAATACCCTGCTCAGCAATGTTAAGCACACGCTAATTCATTATTCTTGGCCTTTATGAAAGTCACAACTGCAATGCATTTGATTTACTCCAGTGTGATAGGTTAGCCTTGCTGAAAAAGCTGTAACCTCTTCCCTCACAGTTCGTGGTATTGCAATATCAATATAATTTTATTCATTTCTACGTACTGGCTGCAAGTTATTTGTTTACGGAACGAGTTTTAAAAAGATACATAAGGAACAAAGTTTTATATCTAAAAGCTTTAAAAACACACACACGCCATATTTTGTTTCATCCGAACCAAATTTCACTTTAATAATCGTCGCCATTTTGTATGTGTTTACTACGTGTATGTTTTTTTATGTCCCTCCGCACAAGTAAACGAGTTCTTTTACTGTGGCAAGCATTATACTAGCTGATTACAAGATAATAAATTAAAAAAAAATAGTACTCTGTTGACATGCTAGCATCATTAGCGTTTTTTGTTACTCACATCACGCGCAAAGAGGAGTTAAAAAAGCAGCTGGAAGACAAAAATGTTCCAGGATGATGTATGTTCCTCGCGAAGGATAGAGTTGTTACGCTTGTGTGTTTGCTCCGTCAAGATGAACTGCTGTGGAGATGCTTCATGTCAGTATTTTGATGAAGTAGAAAAGAACTGGAAGAATAAGAGTAACTATGATATCTAATATTCCTTTGTTAGTGGTTCTCTGTAGAAAATGTAATTGGAAGATGTTAATATGGGTGTAATGACGTCATGGGTTTCCGCTCAAATGAAATTGCAAATAAACGAAATTTACGAATACTGATACACACATTCGAATGCGGTTTTCAACAATGGATATCATGCAAATGGATGAACATCCTGATGTGACTTATATAGATTTAATTGGCAACTGAAAAGGGCTTGTCGTCCACTACATCCAATCCTCCTGAACCAAAAACAGCAGGTGACGCAGCAGATTTCATTTCAGCCTCCACTGGCCTCGGCGATGGCCAGTATATCGCGAACTTCGGCGGAATATAAACACAGGGAATGCGCCCCCTCTGTCGGCACCTTTGAATCGGTCGTGAAAAGGAGGTTCAACGTCTCTCTGGAAAGGAAGTAGATATTTGGACACTACCGAATGGAATTAAATCCCCTTTCCAAGGCTATTCACCTTTCGAGTCATCCTCTTCTGGTTCCAATCTCAACATCCGGGACCTTCATCGCCAGTGCGCCCCGCCCCTTCAACCTCCCCCCCCCCACCCTTCACTGTTACTGGCCTCCCTCACCCTTTCCCTTTCTTACCCCACCCCCTTTTAATACACCCCTTCTCCCTTGACAAACATCTCCCTTTCCCAGTGTCGCCCCCTATCGTCATGCCCCCCCCCCCTTCCCCCCCTGACCATTACCTCGCCCTTTCCCCTCGAACAGTAGAGTGGGAGGTCGTGATGATCCGTGCCTCTAAGGAAGACCTTGGAAGATCCTTTTTCGGGGGGGAGGAGGGGGCTTAAAAGGGGAGGGAGGGGGAAAGGGGGAAGATGATAAGAAGAGAGAAAAATGAGGAAGGAGAGAAGAGCGGTAGGAGGAATTGGAGGATGAAGAAATGAGGAATGAGGGGGGGGAGGAGATGGGAGATATGGGGGAGGGAGGGAGAATAGAGAAAGGAAGGAGGGAGAAATTAAGGAGAAGAGGGAAGAATGGGGACATGGAGAAAGAGAGAAGAAGGGAAGGGAAGAGAGAAAAGCGGGAAAGAGGACGAAATGACGGAGGAGGAAGAAAAACTAACACAAGAAAGGAGGGAAAAGCGAGAAATGAAGGAGAAAAAGGGGTGGGCGGAGTAGGAAAAGATGTTTTAGGGTAAGAAAGAAAGAGGGAAGGATGGAAGGAAAACAAGAGGAAGTAGGGACACAGAGACGGACGAAGGAAAGAGTGAGGACAAGAGCTCCGTCGATGGTCGTGGGAGGCGGGCTGTTTGGTTATCTCCCTGATCGCTTCGTGCGTGACCTTGAACGGAATGCTTGATGGATAAGCGAGTTTTGTTTGTTTGTTTGTCTGTTTGTCTTAGTAAATGTTTAATTGAGAAAACATATGGAAAATTTGGTCATTTTAGAAATAACATCCATTAACAAAAGAACACAAGAATTTTGTGTTTGGATATTCAATGTAACATACATGCATATATATATTCATATATATACATATATATATGTATGTATATGTATATATATGTATGTATATATATATATACATATATATTATATATTTATATCTATCTATCTATCTATATGTGTGTGTTTGTGTATATATATATATGTGAACATAAAACATAATCAAGGAAAAACAGACACCTGCAAATAAACAGAAATCAGGAACGAATACAGACAGGCAGTTACATACAAACTAATAGCCAACAGTGCAAATACATAATCCATTACGTAAACCTGTTTGACATTAAAGCGAAACGTTAGAAAAAAACAAAACAAAAAAAAGAACACATATAAGGCCAACAAACAAACAAAGCAAAGAAAATGCTTAAGCGGAGAGTTCGGCGCTCTGAAGCCTTATATGGAGATGATGAGGCTTCCCCTTCCCCCTCCCCCTCCTCTCGCCTCTCCATCTCCCTCCCATCCCCCTCCTCTCGCCTCTCCATCTCCCTCGATCACTGCCTATCTTCTCCCCAGCGCTTCTTCTTCGATCTTTATATCCTCCTCTGTCTTCTTCTTTATTCTATCTTCTTTTATGTTCGTACTCGTCGCCGTTATCCTTCGTTTCATAATCACTATCACTGTTATTCCCTTGTCTTTTTTCCAAGTCTGCGTTTTTTCTTTCGTTGATAAATGACCCTTGCATTTGCAGGTCACATGCTCAAACGTCGTGACCTGTGATCTCTGACCTAACCGCCCCCCCCCCACCCCCCGCGCCGAAAGCTCCTTAAGGACAAAGCTCCTTCCTGACGAGCAACATTTTCCAACCCGTCTTGCCGTGGACTGATCGGTGGCTTCGGGCGCCACTTCGGAATTCTGTCTTTTCTGGTCCGTTTCTGATCTGGCTTGGTTGGTTTCCCTTCTATTTTCTGTTTAGCATTCCTGTTATTATGATTATCATTCTCATTGAGATTACTATTATCGCTATTACTATTATTACTTATTATCG
>BOPN01000980.1:160143-162643 GCA_017312705.2 Penaeus japonicus
GTGTGTGTGTGTGTGCGTGTGTGTGTTTGCGTTCATATGTATATATGAGAAAAATGCAAATAAATAACACACAGCACTATCAAAGATTCTAATATATGGTCAGAAATCAAGCTGTCTTTTATATGTAAATCTGTCAGTAACAAAGGGTAAACTGCAAAAGGCTTTCAACTCACTCTCTGCTCTGATACCTCCAGAAAAAACATAGTTCTTTTTAATGGCCTTACACGTCTGTTGAAAAATTGTATGCAAATTTCTTAATGCAAGACAAGCAGCTTTTTGACATTCATTGCTTGTGCGACGATACAAAGACCGCTTTGATGCCCGCATTGCTTTGTAATATGTGTTCTGTAACTGTTTTGGTTTATGAATACTATCAGTTCTTCCTCCAGTCATGTGTGTTTAAGTACAGGAGAGAAACGTTTGAATAATGATTAAATTCAATTTCAGCCTTAGAGAGGTCTGATATGAAATTCATTCGAAATTGAAAGCTTTCGATAGGTCAGTGTCCGCAGATATTCGCGAAGTGCGGCGTGTGAAATCCTTAGAGTGTGTAATGTCCTTCCTTTTTTGTGGAACTATCAAAAGATTTAACTTAAAATTGCAACTAAATATTTGAAATTCTCTTGCAGTTAGGAAAATTAGCTGACTTAAAACGTAAGATGTTTTAAAACTGATTACAATAAACATCCATTTAAACAACAGATTATCTCACGCAGATAACAAGCAGGAAAGGCCTACAGACTTATTTATAAAATCTCACTTTTCTTCTTCTTTTTTTTTCTTTTGTTTTATTGATGATCGTATCCCAATGTTGTGATTAGACGAAGAGTGCTCGGAATTCTACTGCGCCATTAATTAGTCTCGACTTATGTTAAATCTATGCTTGAAGACATATACAAAAGGAAAATAACCCTAAAAAGTCTTTGGGGACATTTTATGGACCTTCATTATACGACATATTGTTTTCACTCTCATTTTTTTTTTTTTTTTATTATCAAATCATTAATCTCTCTCTTTTTCTCACCAAGTAGGGTCTTTTTTATTTATTTGAGAATCGTGTAACCTTTTTATTATTTATATAATTTTCACCGATGTTAAATGCCACTTTTAAAAATTCTTTTCTTTTCGTCATTTCGAAAAAAAAAAAATCGAACTTAGAACGAGACGGCAATTCGGAGGTCTGTGATGGTAATTCAAATAGTGACAATAATTAGTATAAATGATTATGCTAATAAGCCTTGCTGTTATTATAATGACATTAATAAAGGCTTCGCAGACTTAATTTTACACTTATCAAGATTCATCTCTCTGAGCACGTTTTTTTTTTTTTTTTTCATTTATTTCTATTTCTTTTAGTCTTTTTCTTTTCTTTCACTTCCTCTTTCGCCTTCAGTGTGTTAATCTGTCTGGCTCTCTTAGTTTTTTATCTTTTTTTATGATCTTATTCATTTTTTATCATTCATTTATTTTATTATCTTGATTATTAATTATTTCAATTGTTTTATCCATTGCTTTATTTTCTTATTTTCTTATTATTTTCCTTCTTCGTAATCCTCTCTTTTCCCTCTTCTCCCTTTATGTTCTTTCTTCCCTTCTTCTCTATTCCCTGTCTTCCTCTCCCTCCCTTCCACTTTTTTCCTTTTCTTTATCTTCCGCTTTATTCTCCCTACCTCTTCTCTCTCTTCTTCTCCTCCCTCCTCCCTCCTCTCTCCTCCGTCTTCCTTCTTCCCTCTCCCTCTCCCTCACCTTTCTCTCTCTTCTTTTCCTCCCTCCTCTCTCCTCCCTCTTCCTTCTTCCCTCTCCCTCTCCCTTCTCCCTCCCTCTCTATCTCCCTTCCTCACCCTCATCCACTCACACATTTACATATCTTTCCTGGTCTCTAAGTTTATTCACCTTCTTGTGCATTATTCGACCCGTTCTCTGGTGTACGTGTAATAGGTTGTGTGTATAAGTTTATGTGTGTGGGTAAGCTTTGGGTGCGTAGGTGGGTGGGTGGGTGGGTGGGTGGGTGCGTATGCGGGTGGGCGGGTGGTTGGGTGGGTAGGTGTGTGTGTGTGTGTGTGTGTGTGTGTGTTTGTGGGTAGGTGGATGGATGGGTTTGTGTACGTGTGTGAGGGTAGGAAGGTGTGTGTGTGTGTGTGTGTGTGTGTGTGTGTGTGTGTGTGTGTGTGTGTGTGTGTGTGTGTGTGTGTGTGTGGTGGGGGGGGGGGGTGTGTGTGTGTGTGTGTGTGTGTGTGTGTGTGTGTGTGTGTGTGTGTGTGTGTGTGTGTGTGTGCACAACCTTGTACAGAGATTTATACGCATCCGAATCCCCCCTCACCCACTACACCCTCCCACAGGATAAGGGTGCGGCGTAGGTGGGGTTAGGAAGGGGGGAGGGGGGGTAGTAGAAGGCTCTGTGTGCACCTGTGCGTGTGCGTGTGTATGTTTGTTTTTTTCGTATTTGATTGTGTGTATGTATATGAGTGTGTCGCATAACCATGATGATAAAGATACATGT
>BOPN01000980.1:170143-175143 GCA_017312705.2 Penaeus japonicus
TTGTTACTACCATTACTATTATTGTCATTATCATTATTATCATCATTGCCATCATCATCATTATCATAATTTCAATAATATCATTACCTTTATAATTAACATTATTATTGTTATCATTATCATCATAATTGTTATCATTATTATCATCATGATTTTCAATATTATCATTACCTTTATAATTAACATTATTATTGTTATCATTATCATCATAATTGTTACCATTATTACCATCATCATTATCATCCTTATCATTATTAATATAATCATCATTATTGTTGCTATTATTATCATTATCAATGATAGTAGCAATAAAAGTAGTTTCAGCATCCTTGCCATTATCATCATTAGTTGCAACCACATATTTATTCTCAACTGTATCATTTGCAAATATGTAAGTTATTGCATTATGTAATGAGATGAAGACTTTTTTTCTCGATGAAATCAATACAAGAGTGAATTTCATAACTGATTATTATTATTATTAGAATCTTCATATATCTTTATTGCAAATATCATTGCTTAATAATATCATTGTTGCTATATCAACACAATTACTATCTGCAACAATATGCAGATAAGCAGGACCAGGTCCTATCATCACCACAATCACCATTACTCCATTATCATCACCATTAACATCATCAGAGTTATGGCGCTTCCTTTTTCATATTGCTGTTGTTGTCTTCTTCGTTTTCATCATCTGTGCTTGCCATAATGATAATTAATCCATATAGTATATATATGTATATATATATATATATATATATATATATATATATATATATATATATATATATATATATATATAACATTCTCTATTTGCTTAACAAAAAACATTACCGAATGAGATGATACTCCTATATTAACGTAATTAGTCCAAATTTGTTTAGGCAAATCCTCCCGTTCATATAAATGGTGACGTAATATAAAGCTCAATATCCATTTGGTTCCAGTAACTGTATTAGGCCTATGTTATAACAAGGGAAAATCTCCGTTCACCACCGGCTTAAACGAACGTTTTTTTAACCCTTCTTGCCGGTTTGTTAACACTGTTCAGTAATTTCAGATTAAGCGTTAAAGTGAAGAGCAATACAAGAGCTAAAACAGGAAACCATAAACTTTTTTTTTACACTAATAACCCCTTGACCCCCACCCCCCCCGGCAGGTAGAATGAATAGATAAATATTATGGATGACAAGTTTATTTTTCTTAAGTCTAGACCCCATAGTTGATATTGTAGATGTTGCATATGGATGAATATTGTTGCAGTTATTGAGATATGACTTGAAATCGGACTCCTCATACCTGCTATGCAAGTTTAAGTTGAATCTAATGTATTTTTCATATATTTTCACTTCTTATACGATTGTAAGATTTTGACCCTTAGAGTTCATAATCGACCCCGGTGTTTATCGACTTCTTGGATACTTCAGTCGACCATTTTGGAGACACCTGAGCTAAAGTGAGTAAGTCTAGAATCATATCACCGCGCAATTTAAACTTCGGTCATAAACCAATCCCGTGTGACATCACAAGTCACGTGCTTATTTTTGCAGAAGTGAAACCAAACTAGTTGCTAGGACTGATTCACTGCAGTGTGTTTAGGATTTTTGACTTAAGTGTATAAGTTATTTTATATTTAGCGGTCAGAATCTACATTTTGCCGTCAACTTGGCTTCACACATGTATGAGAAACTTGAAGAAGCCAGATCCATAATTTTCTATCATAATAATCTAGCAAATATTAAGTCTCTGTGGCTTCGAGTATTTGCCCAGCCGTTGCTTGGATAATTGATCCGATAAATGGCCTAATGTGGAATGGTCTGAAATATATGAATACTTGATTAATTCTCCCGGCGTTTACACAGGGGAGGCGATGAAAAATCTTAGAAGCTTGGAGGCACATAACCAGTTTAGCAGTGGTCGGGTAAGGAGTCTAGTGCACTATGATGTTCTGTGCAAGAACATCATCATAATGATGGCTGATGTTATGTCATCACAAAAACTGGATGACACGCCACATTCGCCTTGGGTAGTACTGAATGCAAGGGATGGCACTGCCATTGCAGCATTTTGTTCTTGCATGACTGGATGAGTATGAATTTGATTTAGTCAAAAAAAGAAAGAAAGAAAAGAAACAGGGAAAAACGAAACCTTTCTTTTTTCTGAAATATTTTGAACTTATTAATCATGATCACCGAGTGGCTACACGAAACATACAGGGAAAAGGGATAGATCAGAGCCAAGAGGGAAAACGAGATAACTGGAAGATGCCAACATTCTTAACTCCAAAGAAGATAATTCTGATAAGTCCATTTTGTGTAGTTGTGCATGACAGAGCTTTTTCATTATTGCCTAATTAATGTAATGCATATTTTCCTCAAAGTCAAGATAAAGGTATCAGTTTGACGGGGCTTCACAAAAGACATGTTCCTAACACGTGATAAAATGCTTTCCACAGAGGTAAACATCCCCCCCCCCCTCCCTCGATGCTTCCAAAGTCTTCCATTATGTCTCCTTCAAGCAACAAACCACTTTTGGCGAAGTTCGAGATTGCTTGTCTTGCATCCTATTGTGGCTTGTGCAGCCAAAAGCAGCACAACCAAGAAGGAAAAAGACACGAAAATGGAAGAATCAAAGCGATCTTCGTGTTCTAAGTTATCAGAATTTCATTTTTTTTAATAACAGGTGCTGTTCCCTGGCAACAGCAATGGCGATGCGCGCGCAGGTGGGACCCATCTATAGGGAAGGACATACGTGGTTGATATAGTGAAATAATCTCCGGTGAAGTGACCATTCGTAAAGTGACTGTGCAGCTTTAAAGGGTAGTGTTGAAATTAACCTCCAACGGATAAGATATAATCCATTTAGGATTAAGTACTTTGTCCTTAATCAGCACATATAGTTTGTTAATTCATTGGATTTACCGTACATCTCCGTCCTGCAAGCTATGAGTGACCCAAGTTTTCTTTCTCATTAAAAGAGAGGATAAACTATAAACTTTAAATGAAAAAAAAAGTTTGCAATCTTACAGTTCCGATGATTACAGAAAATCCTATTCCACACCGTTAATTGTTTTCGACATTTTTATCATAATTTTCTATAAAAAAAAAAGCGTGACATTGACGATATTCTCATCACCATCTAACCATAATCATCACCATTAGCAATCTAATTACCATTTCGATCTCCTTCGCAATAGCTACACCATAATCAAATCACGAATCAACAAAACTTGAATTACATAACATTACACATAACACCCCCTCAACCCCCCCCCCCCTCCTCCCCCCACCCACCCACCGACATTCCTCGAACCAAAAATCTTAAACGTCATTTTTCGTCATCGTTAAGCAGCTGATTAGACATATGTCCTTCTTCCCGTGTCCAAAGTAGGGTGTTTAGTGACTGTGTCTCAACGACCACAACAGAAGCTGCTTCTTGAGGTGACCCACTTCTGTTGCGGGTGATTGGAATCAGTTCCCTTTCGTTCTGGTTCTGTTAACGGATTTTTTTTTTTTTTTTTTTTTTTTTTTTTTTTTTTTTTTTTTTTTTTTTTTTTTTTTTTTTTAGTCTTCCTTTTTCTTTTCTTTTTTCTTCTTCCTTTTTTCTACTGTAACGTTTACTTCTTGTTCTTCCGTTTTTTAGACATCACTCTCAGGTCACTATTTCATTTTTCTTTCCATATTTATTTATTTTCTTTTATATCCTGTCTTCCTTACGTACCCTTTTCTTTCTTCCTTCCATTCCTGTCTCACTTTCTATCACTTTCTATCTTCCATTTCTCTCTCCCTTCCTCCACCTTCCCCTTCTTCTTCTACTCTCCCTCTTCCTCTTTCCACACTTCCTTCCCATTTTATCCTCCTTCTCCATCTATTTTATCTTTCCTCCTCTTACCCATCTCTCTCGGTCACTCCTCCCTTCCCTTTTTCTTCTTCCTTCCTTCCCTTCCTTGCATACTCTTCTTCTTCCCATTCTCTCCTCCCCCTACTTTCTCTCATCCTTTCCCCACCTATTCCTTCTTCCTCTCTCCTCCCATTTCCTCTTTCTCTCCTTTCCCATTCCCTCCTCCTCCTCCCCCATCCCTTCCCTTTTCCTCTCCCTCTCTCATTCCCTCCTCCCCCTCCTCTCCCTCCTCCCCCTGCCCTCCTACCGACCCCCTCCCCTCCCTCCATGGTATTCACGCCCCAGCACTTCCCATAATTAGCCAATACCTGTGTCGAATACCTGTCAATATACTCTCTGTCGGGAAGGCCAAATACACGTAATGCCATACCGGGTATTAGTGTCCAATTATCCTCGGCGACTCTGCGGTGTCCTTATCCGCCTGCCGCCTCTGCTTTTCCTCTTATCTTCCTTTCCCTCCTCTTTTCCCTCGTTCCTCTCCCTTTCTTCTGCTGTCTTGAGAAAGGCGCTCGATTTTCACTGGTATTCTTTTTTCCTTTCTTTCTTTTTTTTTTCTTTTTGTATTATTTTATCATTTATTTTGTATGTGAGAGAAGTTAATGTTTTTGTTTCTTATATTCTATGAAGGTTTTGTTCTTATGTAAACGATATGTTGTGTGATAATAAGACCCAACTGGCAATGGTAATCACTTGATTGACAATAACAGTATTGATTATGATGAAGATAATTGTAATACTGATAAGAATGATTACAATAATGATAATCATGATAATAAGCTGATACGAATTAACTATAATGATAAGATTATGATGATTACTAGGGATAATTCCAGGTGTGATGATAATAGAGATTGTGATCTAATGATAACAGTGGTGATAAGGATAAAACGGAAAGTAGTAGACATAAGAAAAAGAATATGGACACATTAATTGTGAATGACCAAAAGTGATGTGAAAGTGAATGAACATTATTATCAGGAAAATATTCAAAGCCAATAATAATGAAAATTATATCAACAGTAACCAAAAATAAAAATGGCAATAATCATCATAATTGTGATAAAACTTACAACATCAACAATATAAAACCTCAA
>BOPN01000980.1:180143-182643 GCA_017312705.2 Penaeus japonicus
GAGAGAGAGAGAGAAGGAGAAAGGGTGTGAATGAGACAGAGAGAGAGAGAGAGAGAGAGAGAGAGAAAGATTGTGAATGAGAGAGTGAGAGAGAGAAGGAGAAAGGGTGTGAATGAAAAAGAGAGAGAGAGAGAGAAAGAGTGTGAATGAGAAAGAGAGAGAGAGAGAATGAGTGTGAATGAGAAAGAAAGTGAGAGAGAAAGAGAGAGAGAAAAAAAAAAGTGTGAATGAGAAAGAGAGTGAGAGAGAGAGAGAGAGAAAGAATGCGAATGAGAGAGAGAGTGTGTGTGTGAATGAGAAAGAGAATGAGAGAGTGAGAGTGTGTGTGTGTGTCAATGAGAAAGAGAGTGAGAGAGAGTGAATGAGAAAGAGAGAGAGAGTGTGTGTGTGTCAATGAGAGAGAGAGAGAAAAAAAAGAGAGTGAGAGAGAGAGAAAGAGTGAATGAGAAAGAGAGAGATAAAAAAAAAGAGAGTGAGAGAGAGAGAAAAAAAAAAAGAGTGAGAGAGAAAGAGAATGAGAGAGTGTGTGTGTGTGTGTGTATCTGTGTGAATGAGAAAGAGAGAGAGAGAGAGAGTGTATGTGTGTGTGTGTGAATGAGAAAGAGAGAGAGATAATGTGTGTGTCAATTAGGAATAGAGTGAGAGAGAGAGAGAGAGAGAGAGAAAGAGTGTGAATGAGAAAGAGAAAGAGAGAGAGCGAGCGAGAGAGCAAGAAAGAGAGAGAGAGAGAATGAGAAAGAGAGTAAGAGAGAGAGAGAGAGAGAGAGAGAGAGAGAGAGAAAGAGGAGTGTGAATGAGAAAGAGAGTGAGAGAGAGATAGAATAAAATAAAGATACGGAAAGACTGATAGGCAAATAAAAGCATTGAAAAAGAGAAGAAAAAGACAGGAGAGGGAAAGAGGGATTGAGATAAAAAAGGAAAAAAAAACAGAAAAAAAAATAAAGCGAGACAAAAGAAGGCTGATAGACAGACAGAGACAGAAAACAATAAGGAAAAGAGAGAGAGGCAGACAAGCAGTCAAACAAGCACATAAAAATAATTTATCATGGCAATATTTTCCTAGAGTCAAGGACATCATGTTCTTAATCGCATGTTAATCGCAACCACGAGACAGTGCCCTCAGTGTTTCATAGTCAATAAATTGTATCCACAGATCCTATGACCAAAATAATACCTTAATTCATCATATTTCCTTTTACTCTGACGACTATTTTGGCGTTTCGTAACCAGCATCCTTATCCGCGTCCGGGTGGCTTTGTACAGTTGGATAAGCTGAGCATCTCTCTGCGCATGCGTCGGGACAGTACCTGGGCGGAGCTTGAGGTCACCGGACATGCTACAGTCCGATCCGGGCGCCGAGAAATCCCCGGCCGCTCCCCAAGGGTCATAGTTTTTTTTTTCATGACCTCGGCGTATGCTAGGTCCTCGGACGGGTGGAAAACAAGGGGGAATAACTACGCACCTAATGGTTAATATGGGACTTTATCTAATTACAACTGTACATTGATAATAGGACATTATGTTCTTTGTTTGTGTGCATATCATATGTACATATGTATATATATGTATATATATATACATATGTATAAATAGCTTTACTAAATGTCTTTATTTGGCGAGGTCATCTATAATAAGATAATCTAAATTACGCAAGTCAAAGAAAACCGATGAGCTTACTCGCATTCATACCCGACCTGCCATATGCACTTATTACATGTTTCGCCACAATAAGATCGCTCGCTAAACTACCCCAGCAATGTAGCTCCCCTCCAACGTAGATTTAAAACAAAGGAAAGCGGACCACAACCCCTTCAACCCTCCCTTACCCCTACCCCCTTCAATGGCCGCCGCGTGGTAAGGTGACCAGCAATTAATATCTTTTAATAAGCTATTGCGCACAACAGCCTTTCTGTATCCTTGCGTACGGCCATCCAGAGGGCAAAGGTACATGAGAAAGTGTCGTCTCTCACGATTGCTGGATTGTCAAGGGGATTGAAGGGGATTGAAGGGGATTGTTGTGAAGCCTTTCCCGCGGCTGTCGCTGTGGGTAAGGGTGACCATAACAAGGAGGTCGAGAGATTAACAAATGGATTAACTATTACACGTGAGGCGTTGTATGGACCCGTTTATGCACTCGCTAATATCCGTGGTGAGAAGAATCATATTGTTTGTTTGTTTTGTCATTAGGAATGAATGTCACTACTTGGTAGTCGATTGTCGATATCTAAACAATTATATTGCTTCAGAAATTATGAAAAGAATAAACACCAATAATCGCAATAAGAAGACTCTCCCTTCGTCCTTTCATGGATGGGTTTCAACACCATTATCCCAGTCGCATGCGACGCTCTTTTGACAGACCCGCGAAAATCCGAAGGATGTTCCTGAATCTCGCTTAAGCCGCGTGATAATACCTTCTAGAAGTAATCTAACTTAATGTTGTCTCGGATTGTATTCACCAAGAGATTAAGTTTTCAAAAATTTACTTTTTATTCTATTT
>BOPN01000980.1:187643-190143 GCA_017312705.2 Penaeus japonicus
GGAGGAAGGGGGGGGGGTCTACTCCTCCCCCCGGGTCAAGTGTCGTCGGGAACTCCACACGATTTGGTGGCGTTGGCTGAAGGATATTAAAGTAGGAATAAAAGGATTCTGCTTAGGACTAGAGACGAGAGAAAACCAATGTCCTCTTAGTCATCCTTGACGCGTGGAATGTCAGATATCATGTTCCGGAGGAGAGTTGGAAGGCGGGGGAATGCAGGTGAATGAGAAACAAAATGGAGACTTTATTTTTACTTCGTCTTCATTGTGAATGAAGTAAACGTTTAGCTCTAACATTTGTATCCAATACATCCCATTTTGATAAGTCAAAGATTTTTTTTTTTTTTTCCTTGATTGAAGTTCGGATATTAACAGAAAGAATTGAGTATAAGTCGTAATCTCCTAAGACAAGCCAAGGAGGAAGAAGGTATCATAGTTTATTGTGATTTCTCCTCATGACAAACAACAATCCGGAAATCGAAGAATGCCAATTTGTCATCGCCGCATCTAAAAGGGAATTTATTGAATACTCGTTTCCTAAAGACAGCCGAGCATTTTTGTTTCTTTTATTAGACAAACTCCAACTTATAATTTTGATTTATTCTATCAATGACTTTGAAATTCCACTGAGAATGATATATTGAAAATTCATTACGAATAAACCAATAAAAAGAACACACAAGTACTACCCTATTAATTCTGTTTTATGAGCTTTGTTTGTTTTATTTGTTTTAAAGGGCACGGTTCCCAGGCCACCCAAGTTGTCTCAGGATTTTTTCCCCCAGAACCAATAATTGTATGATATACAAGGGCCAGAGACAAGGATAGATTCGAGGAGAGATGGATATTAAAGAATGGATAGTTTGAAGAAAAAAAAACGAAAAAATAAGAAAGAGAGAGCTAGTGGAATGGAAAGACAGACATAAACAGAATTAAAAGTAATAGTATATACTGAGAGAGGGAGTGAGAGAAAGCGAGAGAAAGAGGAAGAGGAAGGGGGAAGGAAAGAGAGAGAGAGAAAGAGAAAGAGAGAAGAATCCAGAAGAATCATCTTTTGTTGTATGAAATATAGAAAAGCAATGTATCAGACAGTGACTCCAAGATATCGCCAATGTTTCTCGAAGAAACTGCGACATGGCGGGGATGCGAATCCATTAATGAATCAAAATAGCTCTTACATACATCGATAGCTGATTTCCAAAACATGAAGAAGAAAAAGATTGAAAGTTGAGCCTTACTGGTAAATAGAATCAAACCTGAGAACATATCAACAGCTAACCTTAAACATTAAATAAAACCACAGTCTAATGATCATAACATTTTTTCTTCAAGCTGATAAGACTCATAACAGCCTTTTGCCTACATGTGGAGACGTCAGTGCACACATACACAAAAAAAGTAAATATGCACACATTCCCCCTGGTCGAGGACCGCGTGTGCAGGAATGCATCCAAAGGAGAGAAGGAGCGAATGGCGGAAGAAGAGAGGAAGAAGGAGAGAAGGAAATAGAAATGAAAGGAAGGAATCAAGTCAAAAGATACGAAAGTCAAAACAGAAACAGGAAAGGAAATTTAAGCAAAATGAAAGATGCAAAAAACATCACGACTTATATCAATGCAAAATTAGACACGAATGATTTTTTTTTTTTTGGGGGGGGTCATGCAAATAAATGAACGAACAGTAAATGAACCTGTCTGCACTCGCTGCCTATTAATAATGCATGAGAGATAGTCCTTCACATTATCCGTTTTGAAGTAATTAACAATAAACTAAATCAGATCAATAACAGAGAACTGAGTGAAATGATAACCATTATATTTTAACCAAGATGTTATCTATACAATATAAAAATAAACATTAGATTCTAAAGGGACTTTTATCGCACATAACTTTTATCAAATGAGCTAATTGACAATGTAGATGATTTATTTCTACCGTTCGACTACTGTTACACCCGACTGCAAAGTTGCGTTCGTCTAACTGGACTGGATTCACAATTGTTATCTGACGTTCTTCGCTTAAGGTTTACTAGATTTAAACATATTTATTATGCAACACGAGTGGTAATTATTGTTATGAAAGGAAATTTATATTGCTTTTTTTTCATACTGTGATTTCCATCTTCATCATAACATTCGATACACAAAGAGATAAAAGTAAGCGTGTGTATGCGTGCGTGTGTGTGTGTTTGTATGTGTGTGTGTGTGTATGTGCGTGTGTGTGTGTGTGTATGTGCTTACATGCTATCCATCTCACAAACCCACCCGAGTTCCACGCCATTCAAAAACGAAACCAACCAACGTAGAAGACCAGCGTACGTCATCCAGCATGAGTGAGAGTCCGGGAGGCTAATAAATGTGCCAGTGTGAGAGGAAAGGATCGCAAGTAAGTGTGTCAGTGTGAGAGGCAGGCAGTGTTAGTGGGTGAGTATGCCAACGTGGGAGAGTGGGACTACACAGGGAGTAAGTGTGTCAGTGTGTGAACGAGTGTGTGTGTGTGTGAG
>BOPN01000980.1:205143-210143 GCA_017312705.2 Penaeus japonicus
TGTTAATGAAAAACAAACTTTATATCTAACCTCGATGCATTCATGAAATGAATTGTGTCTTTTAAGTTCTTAAGTATCGATTTTTTACGTGCATGTCCCTTTGAAATTAGTTGTGCACATCCCATATATTGTATGTATTTTAACTCTTTTGTTGAATGTATATAACCAGTATTTTAGTATTTTTTATCATTGCATTTATTGACGATATCGTTGTCATTTTCATTACCGAATTTACATCATTGCTATCATTGTCAAAATCCCATCATCATTACTAGTAATAGTATTACTGTTGCCTTTATTAACAAGTTATTTGGTATGCGTACTTTTGAGACTGTATGAAAATGATGAAAATGATGGCCAAAAATACTAAATATACAAAAGCAAAGGATAATAACCCCTTCCACCTAAATACCACATAAAAACACACACACACATAAACCAACTCAAAACATATTCAGAAAAGACCCACCCACTCACTCAACATTTATTTATACAAGCGACCCTCCGCCCCCCCCCCCCCAAAAAAAAAAAAACGACTAAATCCATACATAACATAAAGCTTCTCCATGAGAAAAAAAGAAAGAAAAAAAAACATTCCGATTCAGGACACAAGAGCAGCATTACCATACATTTCCTTTTCCCTTTCGATCTGACACCCGGAAGGTCGTTCGTTCCTCGGGTTCCGACGACCCTCCTGCCGATTTCTTAGATGGGTTTAACGCCTCCCTCTGTGGAGGAACGTCTTGGGACTGTGGGTGGGGACTGGGGCTGGGGGTGGGGGTGGGGGTAGGGGTGGGGAGGGGGCTTTGAGAAGGGGGTTATGCAATGGAGGGGTTTTTAGGGGGTGTCTGGTGGCGTGGCGGTGGGATTGCGAGCGAGTGAAAGGGGAAGGGAGATCAATTTGATTGATAGTTTGATAGAGAGGGAAGGATGGGAGATACACAAGTGTGTGGAGTGTTACGGAGGAGAGATAGTAATAGAGAAACAGATAGAAAGAAAAAAGATAGTTAGTGAGAGAGAGAAATAAGGATAGATAGATAGATAGATAATGAACTATTTCCAAATCACTAAATATATGGATACCACTTTTCGAATCAGTCAATGAATATCCTATCAAGGTTATATGCTGATTTTATCACATATTCCTTGTATCATCAGACAAACCATATTATCTGTGACCTTGTACTTTCCACAGAAAGGCCACACGGATTCACTATGCCATCCGTCAATCACAGAATCTGCCAGTGTCAGTTTAAACACGTCATTTTCACCCTAGGAGACATTCCAGTGATAGGTAGGCCTATACGGGTGGCGTGGAGAACGATTTTAAACGAATGATGGAAAATGCAGTTTACCTTGGCTGTGATTTGTCACTTTGTTGTGACTGGACAGACTGATCTATTGAAGATTATGTTTGCGGGCATGTATCCGTTCATAGGAGGGAATAAGTACATATATATCACAGGCCTACACATCATCATACATGCACAAATCTACACAAACACACCGAAAAACGTACACCCTCACCTATACCCCCTACACACACACACACACACACAAACGCACACACACACACACATACACACAAACACACACACACACAAACACACACACGTACACACACGCGCGCAATTCCTATGCAGACCCGTAGTCGACCACCCGATAATACCCATAAACCACCCATCATACCAAGGCTATTATGTCAAGCCAGCAAGGCCAGATGAACTGTGCTGGGATGTAACACAAAGGTGAGACGAAGGGAATTCTACTCCCTGTGGTTTTCAGGCGCTGTGCTACAACCGAGGGAATTGTGTTTAGCGAAAACATCATCGTAGGAGACGAGCAGGTAAGGCGGTAACGGGCATTGTTCGGGGAATGTGTTTCTTACTCGCGTTTGTTTTGGTCTTTTTTCTGTTACGCCGTGTCTCTCGTTCGCTCTTTTTTCTCTCTCCTTCATTTTTCTTTCTCGATCTTTGTCTTATAATTGAGTTTTGTTTTTGCACTTAATCGTTCTCTTTCTCTTTTTCCTTTTCCCTTTCCTCTTTTGCTTTTCTCTCTCTCTCTCTCTCTCTCTCTCTCTCTCTCTCTCTCTCTCTCTCTCTCTCTCTCTCTCTCTCTCTCTCTCTCTCTCTCTCTCTCACACACACACACACACACACATACACAGAAACACACACACACTATATCTATCTATCTCTTTCTCTCATCGTGTCTATTAATTTCTGTCTCGATCTCTTTATTTGTATGTATCCTTTACAATGTCTGCCCGCCCTATTATGCTTCTCTACTCGGTCACTATGAGTATATTGGTATCAGTTTGTTCATGTTGTGTGCGTGTGTGCATGTGAGTGTGTGTGTGTGTGTGTGTGAGTGTTTGTGAGTGTGAATGTTTGTATATATGTGTGTGTGTGTGTATGTGTGTGTGTGCGTGTTTCCATCGAATTTCAGCAAGTCATCGACTCACACATACTTGAATTTAACTAACCTTAAGTACCTTTCTTCAGATTACCTCTCGCTTTTATTCCAGCTTTTCTTTCATCTTCAGAATCGATATTAAAGCCTCACATCTTGTATCTTTGTTTCCATTATGTTTCCATTTTTAGTTAATAAAGATGAAAATCGGTCTCTCTCTCTCTCTCTCTCTCTCTCTCTCTCTCTCTCTCTCTCTCTCTCTCTCTCTCTCTCTCTCTCTATCTATCTATCTCTCTATCTCTCTCTCGTCTCTCTCTCTCTCTCTCTATCTCTCTCTCTCTCTCTCTATCTATCTATCTCTCTCTCTCGCTCTCTTTCTTTCTGTGCTTCTATTCTCTTCCCTTTCTCTTTAATGAAGATGTAAACCGTGAAATGTGGCCTCAGACGTGTATCAAGAAATCTAGCTTTCATGTGATCGATCTTAAGCCTATAATTCTACGGAATTACAATCATCTTTCTCTATCTCTCTCTCTCTGTCTATCTATCTATTTGTGTGTCTAACTATCTATTTATCTTTCTATCTCTCTCTCTTTAGATCTATATATCTATATATGTCTATCTATCTGTCTATATTATTAACTCTATCTATATCTTTCAATCTATATCTATTGATCTATCAATATGTTTATTCATCTATCTATATATGTTTATCTACTATCCATTTATATATCAATCTATTTATATATATCTATATGTCTCTATCGATCTTTATACCCATTCGTCATTCCAGTGCCATCTTTCTTTTTCCCTGTCTTTTTTTCTTCTTCCTCCTCCTCCTCCTTATTCCTCTCCTACTTCTTCTCATTCCCTCTTTCTCTTCACCTACCTCATATTTAATCCATTCTTCCTCCTAACCATTCTAACCCCCCCCCCCTCCCCTCATAAATTTCCTCGCCATTTTTTCACTTCCTATTCATCCTCTTCTTTACCATATCCTACCTCATTATCCATCTAACCCATTCCTTTCTCCTCCTCCTCATACATTCCCCTTTATCCTTTTCCTCTGCCCATTTCCCTCCGCGCGTGTCCTTTCCCAAGCACCGCCCAAGAACCAACAAAGGTAAATAGCACTACGTGTCTTTTCGGTAAGAACTCGGATTCTGGCTAACCTTGAGGTCTTCTTGATAGCTTGTCTGGTGTTTTATGTTGTTAATGGGGCACCTTTCTCTTGTTTTGTTGCTGTTGTGATTGTTCTGGCTTTGTTGATGTATTGTCTTTTATTTATTATTTTGATTGTATTATTATTTTAGGTTTGATTTCGTATGCCTTTTTTATATGGCTATGTACTTCTTTGTCTCTCGTCTCATCCTCATCGTAAAAATATATAGTAGTTTTGTTGTTGTTGTTCATTGGTTCTTTAGTCAAAATTCTATGTTGGTTTATGTATATTCATTGTTTTCTTGTTTTATCATTTTGTATAGAAGTAATTTCGTTTCTTTTCCTCCCTTTTTACGTCTCATTCATTCGTCTCTTCTTGTTAGTAGTCTAGTTTTGTTGTCGTTCTTACTCTGTTTCCTTATCATATTTTTTTTTATGATTATCCTTTTTCTAATATATTTATTATCATTTATCTTCCTTATCATGCCCTCTGCTATTTCTTTATTCTTATCTTACTTTATGATAATGATCATATATAGAGTATTATATCTGTATCTTAATCTTTATTATCAATGAGTAATCTCAAGAATATCATTTTACTATCTTGTAATTTCCTTTTTCTCTCTCTCTCATTATCTCTCTTCTCTTCTTAACAGTATTAACTTCCTCTAATGTCCCTCCTCTCCTCCCATTATTCTATTCTTTCAATTCCTCCTTCCCATCCTATCCATCACTATTAACAATGACTTTCGTTAGTAGTTAAGAAGCGGACTAAATGACCCATTAAATTTGAAATCACGACAACCAGCCTTTGTAAACAAGGACTCCGGCAGTTGGGTGATTTGGCGTGACGACTTCCAGAAGTTTGAATTAACGACTCCTTTTTAGGGTTGAGGGAAGTGGCGCTTTGTTTTCTGGTGATTCGAGTGGCTTTTATTTTTATTTTTTTGTGTTTGTTTTGTGTATTCACACTCATGTGCTTATAGATATAGAGATGCACACATGCATATTCACACACACGCACGCACACACTCACACACACACACACACACACACACACACACACACACACACACACACACACACACACACACACACACACACACACACACACACATACACACACACACACACACACACACACACGAACGCACACACACGCACGCACACACACATATATATGTATGTATGTATATATATATATATATATATATATATATATATATATATATCCATCCGTATAAACATGTATATATAAATATACATATGTAAGTGCTTATGTATGTATACACACATTGTAATGCAATCTTACGTCATCTGACCCCGACACACTCTTACGTCAAGAGGTGCCTATATGAATAATTTTGCAATTATAATCACATTATTTTCTTCCTTTTTTATTTTTGCTTATACTTATAAGTATGCATATA
>BOPN01000980.1:212643-215143 GCA_017312705.2 Penaeus japonicus
CTCTTTTCCTTTATTGTAAACCACAATTTCCAGGTGTTATTATCATCGAGTTGATAATAAATAACCATGGGTGAGGATGGCAAGGATGACATGATTATATAAGTGCCATGATAATTATTAGATTATTATCATCATCAATGTTGTTAGCATCTAGTCCGCTGGGACCTATCAAGGGGTCCTATCAAGATTCAGTATATCTTTAATGGTACTTGTACAATGAAAACAATCTGATATTACACACCACTTCCCGTGAAAGGAATACTGATAACGTGAGTAATAATAATGGCAATGGCCATAAGGATACTAGTAAATATGATAATAATAATAAATATAATAATACTATTAACATTAATAATAATAATGACAATAATAACAAGAACCAACAACACAAATTGCGGGATGGCAAACGCAACGAGTTTGATGACGCAAGCGCGCGCAGTCTAAGCCTCCACAGAATCGCATTCCTTCGCCACCTCCTCCTTTCCCTGTCCAATTAAGGCTTCATTAGGCCCCCTGAAACCTCCTCCAAAAGTGGGTTAAAACCTGACCTATAAATAAGGATCAGCGGGGAAACCGAGAACTCAGACACTCCTTGACCTGACTTGATGATCCCCTCGCTGGGTGACCTATCTTGACACGCCTTAGATTCTCGATCGGTAATTAAATGCTGACGAAACAAAAGGAGTTTTGGTAAGGTGGCAGGTGTTCGTGTGTGTGTGTGTGTGTGTGACCCTTCAGGCTATGTGGGTATATCATGCTAAAAGATCTTTGAACGGTAGCGGGGTATTTAATGAAATAGGTCTATAATTAGCTACAGTTTTTTTGTGCAGGTGTATATTCCCCTCCCACTTTCTTGTGTTTATTTTTCCCATTTTTCAGATTTGACAGCTGATTAGCGCTTTAGTTTATCTCCCTTTCTCTATTGTTTTGATATAGTTTTGTAGGTGAATATTGCCGCGTTTGTATTTTCATAGAAACAAAAACGATATTTTGAAAAGATAAATTTACGTTTCCTTCAGAAAATACTATATTCTGACAAAGCTGACAACATACTGTTCACATTACTAGAATCAAACAAGGTTTCATCCCTACTCCATTCCCTTTGACAATAGAGGTGATGAAAGACATCCTCTCAAGACAATGCAAAGGAGATTGCAATCGTGAATTATGGTTCTTCGGGGATGATGCGAGATGAAAATATAGTGTCTAAGGCTTAAGGAGATTGCAGACCCGGTATCCGTTGTCGGGAACGTAACATCCTCCCAGGGATTTCCTTTCGTTACTTTGCTAGCGGCGATATGAAGCTTTCTTATATAATTGCTTTGCATATTTATATAGATAGATGTTGGGAGAGGGAAGGAGGGAGAAGAGAGAGAGAGACAGACAGACAGAGAGAGAGAGAGAGAGAGCAAGAGAGAGATATAGAGAGAGAAACAGGCAGACAGACAGATAAAGACAGATATAGGTAAGCATACTGACAAATAGATATGTAGTCGAATAATTATATAGAGACACAGTTGTAGACAGATAGATAAGTGTAGAATCAACTTAAGTAACGCATAACTCGAAATACTAAAGCAAGATGCAATTAATTCGAAATATACAAACTTAGTGTAAGCAATCGCCTTCCACACTTGGTCGAATGTTCCTCCATTCCTTCTTCTCTCTCCTCTTTTATTTATTTTGCTTTCCTTTTTTCATAAGCGTATAAAAATGTCCTGTCTCTTCTTTATTAGTTTTTTTTCTATTAATTGTTTCTTGATTCCTTTGTATGACGCAATAGTTTACTCTTATTTTCCTGGCCATCTTTTCATTTTTTTATTTTCCCTCTTCTTACTTTTTTACCTTTAGTTCTCTATTTCTTCTGCCCTCCCCTTATTCTTGTTATTCTTCTGTTCCACTCTCTCACTTTTCTTTCCCTGCATCCTCCCGCTCCTCTCCATCCTCTTCCCTAACCCCCTCATCCCTTCGTCTTCCCCCTCCCCCTCCTCCCACTCCCTCTCCTTCTCCCTCTTCCTATCCTCCCCCATCCCTCTCCCGTCCTCCCTCCCCCTTTCGCCCTCCCCTCCTCCCCCCACCCTTTTCTCGCCTCTCACACCCCTTTTTCCCGACGCCTCACACCCAGCACGTGAGGTGACCAAAGATCTTATCTGATGTTTATCTTATCTCTGGAGTTATTTCTCTCCCCAGTCACTTTCTCTCTTCATGCGCGTCCTTTGGCCTCTTTTTGTTTTTACTTTTTTTTTTATAGAAGAATGGATCCCGAAGACATCTTTTGTCAATCTGACTTTATGATAGGAGCTGTTACCGAACTCGAGATAAGAGCGGTCAGTGGAAGACGTGAGTGTCATATATCCTTCTCATTACAAACACATACAAACACACACACACACAGACACACACACACACACACACACGCCCATGCACACGCACAGACACACACACACACACACACACACACACACATATATATATATATATATATATATATATATATATA
>BOPN01000980.1:220143-222643 GCA_017312705.2 Penaeus japonicus
CAGAGTGCTTCATTAACATTCAATTATCCATCATCATAAGAGAAGTTACACCGTGCAGTCACGCATCACCCGGACGCAAAAGACCGACCACACGAGAAGCTCTAATTGATTGATTAATTAAGCTGCCAGGTGAGGATGAGAAAGAAATAGTTAAGTGAGTCCCAACGTGATGCGGAGAAAGCTGCATAACACGCACGGTTCGAGGCGATACGGGCGGCGAGTTTGTAATCAGTGTAGATTAGAGAGTTTTGTCTGGCTTGACAGGAATATGAGTCTGGATTATTGTGTACTCTTTATTAGAGAATGAAGAGGACACCAACAAAAAAAGGTCAAGTCTTTAGTTTATTCTGACCGAGTTTGGTGAACCTAGCCAGTAAGAGGAAATACTTCGTGACCTGAAGTGTTTTTTTTGTGTTAGAAAGGGGGTGGCGAGAGGAGTGGACGGCGAAGACAGATATGCAAATGAGCTTTTGATGAAAGGAATCTCCCCGGCTGTTCTCGATGGCTTTTAGTATGCGCGTGTTTGTGTGTGCAAGCGCGTTGTGTGTGTGTGTGCTTGCCCCCGTGTCCGTTTGTGTGCTTACCGAAGCCCCGCCCTGGAAAGCGGAGATCAGGCGAGATAATCACAAAGATGATGATCGGACGCAGAGCCGATAGCGATCGTTTTACGACTCTTGCTGACGATAAGCATCTGACGGAAGACGTTTTGATTTCTTATCTTGCGCCAATCTTTATCTCGAAGACGGGCGGATCGCAATCGCGGAGGAGGGGGGAGGGGCGGAGGGGAGGGGAGGGTCTAGGAAAGGGAGGAGGGTGGAAGGGTGGGAGGGGTGGAGGGAAGAGAAGGTGGAGGGGAAGACGAGGAGGAAAATATCGGGGTGGGAGGGGTGGAGTGTGTGGGTAGGGGAGTGGAGAGAAGTGGAGGGGAGGAGGTGAGAAGAAGAGGGGAATAAAGCTGGAAAAAACAGAGAGAGAGAGAGAGGAACAATGGGAGGAGAAATAAAGAGAGAAGCTCGGGCATAAGACGGATGAGAACAAGAGGTAAAAGAAGAAAGCATAAAAAATCGAGAGAAGAAAAAGAACTGAGAGAAGATTAAAAGGTCGAAGAAGGCCTTGAAGGTCGAAGGCATTTCTAGTCTATAACCAGTTGTGTGTACAAAAGGTATGAATAAATAGAAAAGGATGTGTACGTGTATGAAAGAGAGAAAAAAGAAGAAAGAAAGAAAGAGAGGGGGAGGGAGGGAGAGAGAGAGAGAGAGAGAGAGAGGGAGGGAAAGGGAGAGGGAGAGAAAGAGAGAGAGAGAGAGAGAGAGAGAGACAAAGAGACACAGACATATATAAAGATAGAAAGGAAGACTGTTGAAAATTTAAATAATGTGTGATGTACTTTTTCAACGCAAAAAAAACAACAACTAATGTTTCAAAGATATTTTAAATATCCACACACAGCCACACGGGACAGGTACATTTGATATCATGGAAGCTGTTGAAATAAGATTGACATCAAAGATTGAGATACTTTCATAATAATTGCACACGTCTCCCCTATTCCTATCTTAGCTATTAGATTTGAATGAAATATAAAAATATAAATTGTTTCATTTTATAATATAATAGTGATGATCAGTGATGAAATAATGATAAGATGCATACAAAACAAAATCTCCCTATGCCATCATGGTTATTATGAGATATATTATTGAAAACAGAAGTTGTAGTAGTGACTGAAGAAGAAATAATCGTATCAGTAACAGAGATATTGATAACTGTTAATTCCAAAGTTAATATGTTGAATCTGTGCGATTGTTGGCGAGTCGAGTCCCTAGATTTATTATCGCATTTCTAACAGTGAAATGTTTCAAACAATATTTCCAAAAATATATCTTATTAAAGATTCATCTACATCTCCTAGATATGCTGATATAAAACTGAATGCAAATGAAAGAAATGAAGAAAAAATAATTCAATCCACCTCACATACGCTTTTCTTCTCAGCTATACAAAACAAACAATATATTGAGCAAAAAATAAAAAATAAAAGGTCTAACAATGATATTAATTTGAAAAAAAGATGCTCATCGGATGTTAGGTGAATGACCAAATGCTTATTTTTAATAAGTGAATTTTTTTATGAATATGAGATAATCTGGTAAAATAGCAATAGCAAATATGAGTATAATCATCATCATTACTATGTATCATGTGATATTGATAATAATGACAATGGTAACTATAGTAATAGAGATAATGATAATGATGATGATGGTACTGATGATGATAATAATGGTAAGAAGAAAAAGAATAGTGACAATGTTAATGATGATTGGTAACGATAACAATAATGATGATGTTAATGATAATAATGATAATGATGATAATAATTATAGTAATGATGTTATCAATGATGATAATGATGATGATTATCATAACAGTAATATCAATACTGATGGAAATTATAATAATGATGGTAATAATAATAATAATAATAATAATAATAATA
>BOPN01000980.1:245143-250143 GCA_017312705.2 Penaeus japonicus
TCGGCAGGTCATAGTCCTACCAAGGCTTCCTCCGCCAGGTCGTAGTCCTGCCAAGGCTTCCTCCGCCAGGTCGTAGTTCTACCTAGGCTTCCTCCGCCAGGTCGTAGTCCTACCAAGGCTTCCTCCGCCAGGTCGTAGTCCTACCAAGGCTTCCTCCGCCAGGTCGTAGTCCTGCCAAGGCTTCCTCCGCCAGGTCGTAGTCCTACCTAGGCTTCCCCCGCCAGGTCGTAGTCCTGCCAAGGCTTCCTCAGCAGGTCATAGTCCTACCTAGGCTTCCCCCGCCAGGTCGTAGTCCTACCAAGGCTTCCTCCGCCAGGTCGTAGTCCTGCCAAGGCTTCCTCCGCCAGGTCGTAGTCCTGCCAAGGCTTCCTCGGCAGGTCATATTCCTACCTAGGCTTCCTCGGCAGGTCATAGTCCTACCAAGGCTTCCTCGGCAGGTCATAGTCCTACCAAGGCTTCCTCGGCAGGTCATAGTCCTACCAAGGCTTCCTCGGCAAGTCATAGTCCTACCAAGGCTTTCTCCGCCAGGTCGTAGTCCTACCAAGGCTTCCTCCGCCAGGTCGTAGTCGTCCCTGGGCCTCCTCCTCCTCCGCTTGGCATCGCCGGCCTTACGACAACACGCTCCACATGCCGAGGCGGAGAAGCGAGCGAGTCAGAGTAAACACGCCGGTCTCTCCTGCGTCGGCTCCTCCTCAATGCAGCCTTTGTTTAGCGTCCTTCCCCCCCCCATACCCGGGCCCCCATCTTCCTGACCTTCGGTGGCATGTTGCTTCTCCATTTTTGGCTTCGGGATCGTTTGTCTGTCCCATCTGTGCGCCCTGTCACCATCAGAACCACTTAACGACAGAGAGAATTGATATAGAATGATTTAACAGTTGTTTGACTTTTTCATATCAGTACCAGGAATACACAAGTATAGATATAAAACTATGTTGTTGTTGTTGTTTTTAATTCGACTTATTTCATTTTTTTTTTTTTTCTTCTTTTTTTTTTTTTTTTTTTTTTTTTTTTTTTTTTTTTTTTTTTTTTTTTTTTTTTTTTTTTTTTTTTACCCGTCCTCGTTGAAAAGTTCTCCGTGCACAAAAATGCAAAGTTAGTTTTTATATTCTTCTTCATCCTCATCATAATTGCAACCAAGTGTCAGTGCTCATCACCCTTATCTTCACTAGTATATACTGGCACCCTCATTATCATAAGGACGAAGCATCATTATCAGGATTATCATAATCAAAATTATCCCTCTATTTATATCATCGAGTGAGAAATGCCACTATTGCAACCATGAGCACCATAGTTTAAACATTATCAATTCCGCGTCTCCTCACCCTAAAAATCGCCGCTACTCTCATTATATCCTCATCCCGCTTATCATAATTTTCATCATCATCAATATGCAGCAATCGCAGTGATTATACAACGATTCTCCCCGTCACTTTACCTCGTCACCATCGTTGCTACCATCGCCATAGTAGTTGTTCTTCATAATTTACAATGCTACAGAACAAGCTACAATATTCATGCACATATATACATCTGTCATTTCCCCGGTGGTAGTTGAAGTGTGGCTTGACTGATAGGTTTTACTATTGCGTGAACTGAGACCTCACCTCACGCAGCGCAGGTCTTTTGTGTTTCAAGGACTTTAGAAATCAAATGCGCAATTAAGTTGAATATCAGATGAGGAGAATCAGGGCAAAGAGTAGCCCTAAGTCGGTCCTCGAAGGATAGTTCTTTCCCTCGCGGGCCCACACTTTCCCCGACAGTTGTGCACGGCGTTGGGGGTGTGACAGCAGCGAAAGCCGAGGAAAAAGCCTTTTAAAGTCAGCGAATATACCCATACCCATAAACCCTATCCCTCCCCTCCCCCCTCCCTCCCAGTGACCCCCTCCTTCTCACTCAGCGGCTCCTGGCAATAGGACATAGGGCAGTACACACCTTTGCAACCATCACGGTGATGCAACTCTCTGCAACGGCTTCACGGCAGGCATTTAAACCACGGCTCCGAGGACTTCACAGGATACCGCAGACACGCCATATTCCTAATACATTTCTTTTACCTTTTCTCATATTACTTTGAGATGAGGGGAGAGGGAGAGGGAGAAAGGGGGGAGTTAGGACAAAGGAACAAAATATTCGTGGTTTATAAAATGGATTTCCAGCTTGTTTGGACATTGCGTGAGGCTTAATGAGTTCACAGTTTGGTTTTTATTGCTTTGTCGTGTCCTTCCCGTCTCTTCGCTTGAGGTGTGTTGTTGTATTGGATATATTTTTTACAGTGATGAGACTGCTTTGTTTATGTGATACTTTACATTTATATGTGACTGTTTTTTCTATTTGATATTTTTCATTTGTTTACCTATTTTCTTAGTGATGTAAATACGCAATTGTAGATTTAAATGTA
Organism: Penaeus japonicus; assembly: GCA_017312705.2. Taxonomy (NCBI): domain Eukaryota; kingdom Metazoa; phylum Arthropoda; class Malacostraca; order Decapoda; family Penaeidae; genus Penaeus; species Penaeus japonicus. Next base: position 247,545 of record BOPN01000980.1, read on the forward strand.
CACATACATCGTGACACATACACGGGAATACATAAATAGACTGATAGCTATGCAGTTATATTTGTGTATATATGTAAACACACACACCCACACACAAACACACACAAACGCACACATGCATACACAGAAAAAAGTATACATATATATATATATATATATATATATATATATATATATATATATATCATATATATATGTTATAAATGTATATATATACATATATATACATATATATACATATATATATATATATATATATATATATATATTATATATATATATATATATATATATATATATATATATATGTATATATATATATATGTATATATATATATATATATATATATATGTATATATATATATATGTATATATATATATATATATATATATATATATATATCATATATATATATATGTATATATATATATATATATATATATATATCATATATATATATATATATATATATATATATATATATATATATATATATGTATATATATATATATATATATATATATATATATATATATATATATATGTATATATATATGTGTATATATATGTACATATATATATTTATTTACATATAATTATATATGCATATCAGTGTGTGTGTTTATTAGCGTGAAGGCTTGCGACAGAATAGGAAGCTATTTGAGAAGTCAGAGTCCACCAGTACTTCAAAAAAATATTGGAGACTTCAATTCCCCAAAAGTAGGTAGTGATCACAAACTAGCAACCACAGAAGAGAGAGAGAGAGAGAGAGAGAGAGAGAGAGAGAGAGAGAGAGAGAGAGAGAGAGAGAGAGTAGAGAGAGAGAGTAAAGAGAGAGAGAGTAGATAGAGAGAGAGAGAGAGAGAGAGTAGAGAGAGAGAGTAGATAGAGAGAGAGAGAGAAGAAAGAGAGAGAGAAAGAGAGAAGAAAGAGAAAAAGAGAGAGAACGAACGAAAGAGAAAGAGAAAGAGAAGGAAGGACGAAGGGATTGAAACAAAGCAACAGAAAGAAAAAAAAAATAACCGCATATCAAAAAACGCAGCCGAGGAGACCGCGTCACACCCACCCTAACGGAAACCAACCCCAAGCAATGCAACTGATCATGCAACAACCCCCCCCCCCCACACACACAAAAAAAAAAGAATCAAGACGGAATATCATACACGGCAACAACAACAAAAAAATAAAAAAAGTCGACAACGGGTGCAATAACCTTCGGCCCAGCGTAATTCACTCCATGTTAGGCAGGTCCGTGGTCAGCCCCCTCAGAGACCGAGGTTCGTATATGGCGACGGTGGTGGCGAGGCGCGCGATGGGGCGGAGGGGCGGAGGGGCGGAGGGGCTGGGTCCTCTCACTCGTGTCCCTTGTAATGGCAGTTGCTGAGAGAGTGGGGGTCGGGGAGGGAAATTAGCTGCTCGTACGTTGTGTGAATGGAAATCAGGTGGACGGAATGAGGCATACGGAGGGGATTAATGCGTACGTGTGATGTAAGGTAGGAATAAGGTGTCCAAAATACGGTATGCAAAGTGGAAAAATCATCCGTATTATTGCATAGTGTACTAAATGGAAGTAAGTTCTACGTACTAATGTAAGGAGTACTTATAATACGAAATACGGTATACGTACGGAAGATATAAGTTGCAATTATCTCATATTCAAAAGTGTACAGAATGTTGTATACAAAGGGAAATAAGAGGCATGTAAGATATAAGATATACCAATTAGAAATAGAATGTACAAAATAAGTGGTACGAAGGGAAATGATAAGGAGGATGGGAATAGAAGTGTGCAAAGCAATAACTACGAGAAAAGGAGTACAAAATAAAGTGCACGAAGAGAAAAGGATGTACACAAATTCAAGCCTACAGAAGCACGTAAAGTGTACGAGGGTTGAAAAAAAATGTACGACGGGAAATACGTTGTACAAAATAAGTCGCGCGATTGTACAAAGTGTACAAACATGGGCATATCCAGGGAATGGCCCGGGGCGACATGTGCCAGGAATTGATTAACTACTCCAGGTGTCACTCCATTATCCTGAGCTACGATTGACTTCCTGGGCAGTCCGAGGCTAGACAGTACCGGTGGAGAGGAGTAGATAGGAGTAGTGGAGATAAGAATGGTAAATTAATGGTATTTCGTCGTGTTGGTGTTTTTTGTTGTTGTTGTTGTGTGTGTATGTGTGTGTGTGTGTGTGTGTGTGTGTGTGTGTGTGTGTGTGTGTGTGTGTGTGTGTGTGTGTGTGTGCGTGCGTGCGTGTGTGTGTATGTCATCTCTGACCAAAATGAAAGTAAAAGCTGTGGAAAATAATGCGTCCGGAGGGATATTATGTGTACAAAATAATTGTACAAGCTATGGGTCTAAAAGTAAGACGTACAGAGGCAAACAACGAATGTGAGATAAGGTGTACACGTTAAGGTTCAAACAGGAAGAAATCCTATATTTCGTACCTTATTTACTCCTTTTACGAGAAAGATTAACAGTCAGGCAGGATACAGAACACAGATACTAGAATATGGAATGAATGTGATCGAAGAATAAGCATATACGCAAATTAATATTTAATCTTTGTTCTTAAGATTTATCCATATTTATA
>BOPN01000980.1:257643-262643 GCA_017312705.2 Penaeus japonicus
AATGCTAATTTAAAGACTATTCATCACCATGCCGTGCTGCTTTTGTTTGCATTCACTCGGCCTATAGTCATTTCCATATACAAGGCCTCTCCAAGACGCGCGCCTCAGCCACAGTATGGGACGGGCTACTTACAAAGTCCTTTCATCTTTTTTCACTTGTTAACCTGTGGCGCATATATGAATTTTGATCAGGATGATAATGCTTGCAATTTTTATTCACTCTGGGTTGGGCATGTTTGAGGTGTGCTCACTTTAGTCTTAGGTGATTTAGCGTGGTTACTTTGCTGGTCTTGAACGTTTAGCCAAAGTCAAATCATGTCTTATTGGAAGCACTCGCTGTTCACGGTTTTGTTTGTTTTACGTGTATATGCGATGGTAACTGGCGTGAGTTTGTATTGATTTCGTATGATAGCATATACAAATCAATTTTATTGGTGAAGTGGACTTTGTAAAAATCCTATATTCTAAAATCATGAGAAGTTAGGAATATTCATTTTTAAAAAATCTCAACTACCGACCTGGTCACAAGAATGGGATCCGTTAATTCTAAGAGTCACAAGTAAACGTAACGTTGCATGAGCTCTAGTTCTACTGCAGATTCATCGCGGCATCTATGACCAAGAGTATAACATGCACAAGGGAAATCACCATACGAAACAAAGTGAAATCTCGGTTTGTTTACGCAAAAGAAGCAAACTACTTCTCTTCTACGTCTCTGACAAGCGTAATGGATTCAGCAAAAGCCGCCTTATCTTTATTGCATACGTTTACTTGATAATTACTTGCATGGCGGCCTCTCGTGTTTCTTCTAGGCCAGGCCCTCGGTGTGTTTATTTGTTAGTTAGTGTATTTATGTGTGCATATGTGTGTTTGATTGACTAGAGGAAGTGAGTGTGTATGCGTGTAAGTTCAGAGTGCGTGTTTACATATGCGTACACACTCACACTTTTCGACCTTCTATCTGCTGTTAAAAGCTGATCGTCTCACTTGACCCTGATCTTGGCAGAGGAAACACCCACACTGACCCTCATAAATAACTCATCCAGTTTGGAACTTTAGGTCATTCATGTACAGTTGGGAGCGTCGGGAACACACCCTCCAGCATCGGCGGCCTGATACAAACAAGCGGTTCCTGCCATAAATGTTGTAGCTGAGGTTAAGGACCCCCAGACCTTGTTACGGCCCCCCCCCCCCCCCCCCCCCACCAAGATCTTCGAACACGGTGCGTCGAAGGCCCGAAGAACTCGCAGGGCTCGACCTACATTCTGCACACGAAGAAATCGCTCAGTGTGGGTTGAGGGTCTTTCCCCAGCGTCTTTCTTGGAGCGATACGAAGAGAAGAAAAAGTGGCATCAGCTGTTGTTTCGATTGATCACATCTAATGAAAGAACTCTTGTGGAAATAGAACAACCTTTGATTCCTGAAAACGCGCGAAGAACGGACCATGATCTTGTATTCGGTGATCACTTTGTTTTCGTGAACTCCCAGACCGTTTTAGTCCAAACAATGGATACACTTGTGCGTTATGTGAGCTCAAGGTGAAAAGCTCACAAGTCACGTTCCAACACCCGAGAGCTCTTTTGTGCAGGGAAATGTTAATTATATTCAGACATTTCTCTACTAATTGTGGAACTCCCTTAACGGGATAATTGTAGGGTACGTTTTTCTGTTTCTTTTCCTTTTTTTTAACATAGAATCAAGTGTGTGATGATATAGAGGTGTTCTATGGAAATATTCAGAAATCCTCAAAATATATAAGGAATGAAAATGTACAGGTCAAGAGCCCTTTATAAAACATGAAATTGGTACTTTGCGTCTAATATAGGTGCTACAATATCTAGTACAACTGTGTACTACACAACTCCCGTTAAAAGAAGGAACGAAGGAACTGAATGGTAATTCGCGTCTTCCTCGCTATGGCTGTGGTGCCACGGAGACAAATTGTCCCATTTGCAGATTGTTGATAGCATCGCAGCCACGCGCAAGCAGTTGCCGAGATGAGGGTACACGTAACGGAAATAACGGACGTGCAGTGAGAATTGGCAGCCATCACGTCAGACTCTGCCTTGAAGACCATGAGGTCATTCTAACAAATGTAGAACAGGCGTAAAGGAAACTGTATACCTGTGCAAAGGAAGAAGTATAATCGACGTCTCTCGAAGTTACATTTACATATGAATTGCATAGGGAAGATTAGGAGGAGGAGGACGCCGTCATCAACCCGGCTGGTGAAGTTAGGGATATTGATATAGAGAGTAAAGATTGTTATATAAACAAAATTAACAAATTACTGAGCAATCCTTCTATTTGCAGAAAAAATGGCGGAAGGCTCCGTGAAAAGGAAGCCACTAGAAAAAAGCCTGGCCAAAGCTACCTCACTAAATATGGTCCCAAGCTTGAATTTCATGAAAACATTGGAGGAGGACTACTGAAGGGACAGCGGCAGGTACTCTACATGCTCCCAATGGGGCCCTGCGCCAAGGGGGGCCCGCGCTCGAGTGCACTTTTTTAACTCGCATGGATTTTTAAGTGTACATTTGGATTGCTTTCCATTCTACCGTAGAGATATAAAGTCTATAATAGACTTTTTTTCACACTCCTATGATTCTATCCCCCCTGGTGCACATTGGCTGGGAACCTGGGACCGCCAAAATTGTTCCCAATTGGGCCCGCTACTCCTAAGGTCGGCCATGTGGCTACGCTGCCTAGATGATGTGCTTGCCGTCGTCCCTAAAAGATCATGATTGCGTCAAACGCTGACGGTGTTGGAGGCTGCTCACAATATTAATTTTTGCGTGGAGGAAGAGGAGCGTCTGGAGCTTCCTTTTCTAAGGACTATGATCTATCGAGGTGATGATATCTTTCATCTCACTATGTACAGAAAATGGTTATTTTTTTAGGGTGTTAAGGATTTTAATGTCAGAATACCTTGGGATGAAGTCGAATATATTAAACCCTTCAGGAAACACTGATACCCTTAGGCAATGTTATTGAACATGTTTTGGCCGCGATCCTAACTAGTTTTTTTTTTCGGGGGCGGTGACCCTCAAGATAGTAATATAGTTCCAGTGTTACTTTGTTAAGAATTAATCAAATATAAGTATAAAGAACGCACATTCTCATTGACGCGTGACACTAAAATTGTTACGCAAATTTATATGTGCACTCTTGTACTTTCAAACTCATCCATTTACTTATTTCTTTATACCATCCTGTGCCCCTTAGGAACATCCACGCGACATAGAGTTGGGAACTACTGTCTTTCCTGGGGCGTCCTTCTGAAGCTCAGATAGAAGTCGGAGGACTTAGTGACGAATGGAAACGTTTTTTGATATTACGCAAAGGAACTTCTCTTCGGTAGTTGAAAGGATTTTGTGCAATACCGTAAAAATCGCCAATACATCTGGAACAAAATTAGGTGGATTTGGTACGATATTAAAAGGAGCCTATATGACAGCGCCACATACGTCCGTCACCGCGAAACTTCCAGCGCCATGATAGTGCACGTTGATGAGACTAGACACCTACTGGACTGCAATCGAATAGAAGTGCTTCAAGAAGATAGAGTTTAGAAACGCTTCAAATTATTCAGTGGAAAGAAGAAACTAACGTATATTTTGCCTTCGCACAAAGAAACTTGATAAAATCTAATCAATTGCATTAATTAATTAGCGTCTGAAGACTTTTTTTTTAATCATATTATGTCGGAATTTAAGCCGAAATTAGCTGAACAAACTCACAATTGTTTGGTAACACTGTTTCTGGCCCACGTACACAAAACGTAAGTCCTGTGACAATATCGATGGACTGTTGTGCAAATCTAACAAAAATCTAAGTCTGTTGCTAATTAATCACGTCACTATCGACCGACAGTCTAGACAAATGTCCCCCATATCCCACCGAATATGGGGGACAAGATTGCTGCCTCTTGATTGTCTCGCAACCGTCTCAAAAATATCTAGAAATTGTCTCGTAACAGTTACTAAATATGTTATGTATCTCCATAGCGTTTCTGAATTTATTGTCGGAGCATGTGAAGAAGTTAACAAGAAAAAAACATTTTATGATATATAAATCGTTCTCTCTCTCTCTCTCTTCTTTCTTCTCTCTCCTCTCTCTTCTCTCTCTCTCTCTCTCGGTGTATTTTTTTAATAGTTACGACACATGGAAGAATTTCCATTGTAATGATTTTGGATCATCATTATAATTGTTTTTTATATTATTATTTTTGTTATTATCATTATTAGGTACTATACTTGATTAGAATTCATATGACCTAGTGAGGTCTAGATCATTCGTCTGTGTACAGTCAAATAATGAATTGATAAATTGTAACAATTCGAATCAGCTTAGTGACTATGCCTCGTGGTATCTGCACACCAGTTACTGTGAATAGTAAACGCTCATTATGCGTTTCAAGATTTTTTTTCCTCATACTATTAGCTTGACCTCATGACGTCGACGGTAGAATATAATGAAAAATAGGTATTCAGATATGTACCACAAACACATGGCATTGAATATTATTAATGATCTATATCATATGATTCCTATTGTATTTTTATGGTTTCATCACACAAAGTAATGAGATTTTTTTGCAGATTGTGAACATACTGGGATCAGAGATGCCAACCCATACACATGCCTCATTTTCACTATGATATTTTTTTCAATAAGATTTAGCATTCCCACCAGTTAGCACGAAAACTACGGAATTTTTTTTTTCGGTTCACATGTTATAAAGAAACTCCATCGCCAAAAGTGCGACGTAAAAAAAAAAATCAGTTCACTTTACTAACTGAGTTGCATGACTTGTGCCAATGTCATGGATTATTTTGGTTTTGCGATATGTTTCCACTGAGAGATAACTGATGACTGTCATGATTTGATTTAATAGGTTATGTATGTATCTGTGTACATATGTTTACAAAAAAAATCAAAGACACATACGAGTACTGGTAGATGTATTTTTCTGTTATTGTCAGACCAAACGTATATTT
>BOPN01000980.1:280143-290143 GCA_017312705.2 Penaeus japonicus
GCTCTTTTCTGAAACAGCAAATAAGAATGTATAATTAGTATATACATGTTTCTAAACACTAAGGCATCAAATAGCAAAAGTAGAAGAGCATTTTCATCTTTTTTTTTTTCTTTTTTTTTCCATCATAGAAATTCGCCAAAAATAAAAACTGGCACTCACAAAACCCGCTGCTGATCACAATAGAGGTTCTTGACTTCATTCACCGTCAGCTCAAAGAAATCATCACCTTCATCCCGAAGATTGGTATTTGGCGCATCATCCATGTTGAAGAGGATTGCATCATGGGAGCCAAACTTGATGAAGAAAATGAAAGGAGTAACAGTTTAGTGACTGATGAATGTTGAAATGCCATTTCAGTTATGCTCCCACTTGTCATCAATACTTCTTCCCAGGTAAATAACCTTCACTGAAAATTAGTGTCTCTATATGTTTCTATGATATTATCCTTTTCCATCAACAATTTGTAACCAACATTTGTTTTTCAAATTATCAAAAGAAAATTCAGTAATATAGTTTACAGAACCTCTGTTGTCCCACAATTTTTTTCTAAAAAACTAACAAGTGTTCCTAACCTTAATAACTTTCTCAACAGCTTCTGAGGACGATGGCAATTCCTCCTCCTGTCGGGATGAACAGGCAACTTCATGACCCTCAATCAGGTCCATGGGGACGGGCGAATCTGCCTGACCACCTCCATCTATGTTGACAGACAAAAGTTAATATGTCAATAAAATAATAAATAATGCATTAAATAACATATAAATCAAACGACTAAATGTAAAAACAGACTGTGATATGGAAAGGAAGAAACATGAATTAGCAGAGGCAAAAAGTTAAAGTAAGTTGTAACTTGTCTTACAACTAACATATCTAATCCACTACTATATCCAACCCATCCGGAATCCTTACCGGTCACCACATCTGGCTGAGCAACATTGTTCTGGGACTGAACTAAATCCGGCACCCCACTCTGACTTGAGCTCACAAGATCAGGTCCGCTGCCTGACACCAAGTCCACGTGTTGTTGCTGCCCTGATCTTTCCTCCTGTGGGGGAAGTATTTGCGAAGGAGGTTCAGCTGGTCGTTGGGGAGGCGGAGGTTGTCTCACTGGTTCTGGCTCCGGACGGTGAGATGGTCCAGCTTGAGGTTCCCTGGCCACCTGTGGGGCACTCTGTGGTTTTTGAGCAACTTCCTGACCTGAAATATATTGACATTTATATGTCTTTCAGCATCCTTTTACAATTTACTATTTGCATTTGTTTGAGGTAATAATAATTTATGTTACAATTACTTGATATTAAAAACACCAACCACCTGAAATATTGAAACACAATATTTTAAAAACCAATATAGCATTTTTCCTAAGAAATACATATTATTCAAATGACAGATCAAACACAACACTACATCTATTAGCAGTTCATCCTGCAAGCCAGTCATGCTTATGAGCTCACCTTCATCATGCTGCTGGACCTTTGGCCGAGAGAGAGGTTTTGCAACATGAGCTTGGGTATTGGAAGACACTGACTGAATGCTGTGCCTGTACAAAAAAAAATATATATTAATGATTGACGATGACCATGACGATGACCGTGACGATGACCATGACGATGATAATGATAATGATAATGATAATGATGATGATGATGTAATCTTTTTTTTTTTTCTTTAAACCCAATCCCGACGGGCCCAGCAAGAAGTGGCAACCCCCTTTGCCGGGCCTATGCAATATTGCATTGGGAACGTCACACTGGTGTGTTGCCCCATCATCAGGCATTGTGTGACACACCATCATCATTGGGTTAACAGTCACAGTTGTATCAGAATGTATTGATTTTGGCACTTAAATAGAATGAAAGGTGATAGGTGATTGTGATGGATGATGGATGATGATGATGGATGATGATGTTGATGGATGATGATGATGATGGATGATGATGATGATGGATGATGATGATGATGGATGATGATGATGACGGATGATGATGATGGATGATGATGATGATAGATAATGATGATGATGGATGAGGATGAGGATGAGGATGATGGATAAGGATGGATGATAATGATGGATGATGATGGATGATAATGATGGATGATGATGATTAATGATGATTAATGATTGATGATGATGATTAATGATTGATGATGATGATTAATGATTAATGATTGATGATGATGATTAATGATGATTAATGATTGATGATGATGATTAATGATTGATGATGATGATTAATGATTAATGATTGATGATGATGATTAATGATTGATGATGATGATTAATGATTGATGATGATGATTAATGATTGATGATGATAATTAATGATTGATGATTGATAATGATGATTAATGATTGATGATGATGATTAATGATTGATGATGATGATTATTGATGATGTCATCCAATTTCTCAGAATACCCAGACTGAAGCCAAACCTGGCATCACATCTGAAACTGAAAGGGCAGCAGTCCCATAAGTACTGTCCACCTCACCTGAGCATGCATTTCCCTGAAGTAAGACCAAGGGACTTGAGCGTCGTGGTCTTTAGGTCTTGACCGCTGATTCTGCGCATCGTGTAGACAATCACCGGCTCTCGCCCGTCCTCAGGAGGCGGGATGAGGCGACCAGCTTGGCCACTCTCTTCATGATGCTTCAGGATGTCCCATAGGGAAGCTACGGAAGGAGACACACAATAATACTCATTGAATGAAATATCTAAAAATTCACAGATACAAGTCAGAGTTACATTTCCTTTTGATCTTCTCAAGTGATTACTTCTAAGTGGTAAGAAAGTCATGCACAGAAATAGATGTTAAAGCTTTTATGATTATATTTCCTCTGGATCTTTTCAAGCGACTAACTTACATGTGGCAATGAAGTCATGAACAAGTCTGACCCCATCATCTGTGGCAATGTTCACTGTGACACTTGACGCCGTCCGAGGTACAGCAGACTCAATTAGCTCTAGCTGACAATTATTTGGCAGTCCCGAATACCGCATGGAGCTGCTGGTATCCAAAACTCGTCGAAGATGTCTGCAGATGTAAAGTTTATACTATAAAAATTGTATTCAGCCAATAAACTTAATGTTTATTTGCTAGTGCCTGCATTTTTTTGTGATTAACTATAAATTAAAATCTAAATTAGAATTTATATAATCATATCTATTCCTTCTTTGATAGTTATATAAATAACTCTTGACATTCAACAAACAAACTTTTGCACATACTACATAATAAACCATATTAGGTCTTAGGTTTTAATAAATAAAAATACATAGCAAACTACTCACTTGAGATCATATTGATCAGGATTGAAGCCATGCTTTGTACATGCATCTTCAATTATCTGAAAATAGCATTAATATTATGTGAATAATAGCAGAGAACTCCCCTTAAAGGGGGTCATAAGAGACAGAGCTCCCAAAATATAGGCCTTGTAATGTGCCTGAGCATAATGTCATTCGTAGAAATTAATAGCTTTTATTTCATTTTTACACTACAATTTCGCTGGTCATAATAAGCACAATTTCATTGGCATATTTTTTAGCAATGGAAATTAATGCTGGATTCACTTAACCCATTCGCGCCGGTTGCCGTCTTATCATGTGGTCAGAAAATATCCCCGGACCCGTGTGACATCCCGAGACATCATGCATTTTCTCACCAAGTTCCAGGTAGAGCAGTTGTGATGTGCTGAAACGTCAGCAATTGAATGGTAGATTGTTCTTAACCCCTTCCCGCCGGGCCTTTTCGTCTTTTATGGCGTCAATGCCGGGGCTCTCGAACGCATAGGCCTAAATCAATTATATCATCGACGGTGTATGACGGCACCCGCACTATCATATTACGTAAACGCCGTCTGTGGCCGGCGGCCGGCGGTATTGGGTTAAAAATAATTATTTTTCATAATTCCTTGGACTCTGTTTCTTTAGTTTCAGTGTTTGAATGTCATAAAATATGATATAACTTTTTTATAAAATGACATCACAGAAAACTACGTGATATTGATGACATCACTGTAATTTCTGCTTCTGATCGGTTGAATAAAAAGATCTGAGTTGATAATCTATTGTAAAATCTAATGTGATTGGCCAAGAAATAAAATTAATTAGAAAATTACTATTGTAATACTATTTCTAATTTGTCAAATACCCATGATATCACATCATGTCACATCACAAGGTACATGTACATACTCGTATGTACATGTATGATTATCTACATTGTTCTTTTTGTTTTGGAAAAAAATGATAAGTATAAAACATCTTTTTTGATACCCCACTACAAGATTGCTTCCACTTTCTATAGGTATTATCACATAGATGTGAAGAATATAGGCAAAGTTCAATAAAAAAAACACTAGAAAAGCATTGCTATAACATGTCTTTCACCTAAAATGACTCCCCTGAACTTGGGAATATTTTTACATGCCTTTACATTGTAGACTCAATCATGCAAACCATATGAATAGGATGGGTGAAAAACGCTCTGAGTGATCCAACGCAGCCCTGCGCAGCGAGAAAACATCCCAGAACAAAGCTTCGTGCACTTGTTATCTTCCCGGTGAAAGAGGGAGTGGGTGAAGTTACGTCCCGGCGAGAATGGGTTAATACACAACAAAATTCATATAATAGATATGGTTTTCACCCAGATTTCCATTTTAGACATTCATTCTGATTTTGCTAAATAAAAGGAAAAGATCTAGAAAGTAAAAATAACTGTCAAACAGTATATTGTACAAGAGAGTACTAGTATCAAATTATCAATTTTCGTATGTATGGATGCCTTGTCTAATGTACTGGTACAATGTCAAGCTATCATTATGGCCTCCAGGCTTGTTTGTGCTTTGGTAATGGCCAATAAATCTTTAGCAAATAAAGTTCCATTGACTCTATGGAACCTCAGTAAAACCTTCACATACAGGGTGGGACCTCATAAGAATCACATGTGAAAATGTTCTATGTGTATAATCAGTTTCTGGCTTTCTTAATCTTTTACTCCAAAATTTCTTCCTTGACCCGTTAAGGACAGGTGAGAAGATATCACATCAAGCGGTGGCAGCATCAGCCGCTTGGGATAAGATATTTCGTCATGGCTATCCTCCTGGCCGGCGTGCCAGGTGATCAGGCGTTTAGCACTTAGGCAGGGCCAGTGTGGGCAAAACAAAAATCCTGAGGTGTTAAGCTTGCGCATTTGAAATATCCCAGCGTTTTAACCATTTGGAGCCAAGATAGCCCCATAATTAATAGGTTAAAAAACTTCATGCCCTCTACACTGTTTGTCGCTAATGTTCTACAAGTATTTCATGAAATACAAATACAACCAGTCTTGCTCGTGGAGTGGCGAGGTTAAAGTGTACTTCTATGTGATTTACACAGTATTTTAAGTCTCTATTATTTCATTCTTTGTACTTCTCAATCCACTGTTTGTTACGGATAATTAGTGTTTTAAATCAAGCCTTCTTTATAATAAATTTAACAAATATTCAAACCATCACTGAAATCAAATGAATAAATTCTACATAAATGAAAAGCCACTGGTTGCTTTAGATAGCTTCAGTGAACTAAAATTACTAAAAGTGCATATTAGACATTAAAAACTATTAACCACAAACAAAACTTTACATCAACAAAGCGAACCTTTATTTCAAAACATACCAAAAACAATGAAGATAATCAAAAAGTTTGCCTCAACTCGGCCTTTATCTCACCTGCAGAATACTTGTATTTGGAGAGACTTTCACTACTGCTCTTCGACCATTTGGGCACAAAACGGTCACTGAGGCAGGCATTGCCACAGAGTTGCGTGAGAGTTGAACGAAGTTGATAAATGTCTCTCCTTGGGTGACGGAAAGATGACAAACCAGCCTTTATTTATCAACTAAAGCAGGGTTGTGAAATCTGTTTTAGATTTTCTCTCTGTGATATATCAGTAGTATAATAGCTTTTGATATATTCTTATATTCTTATGTTTTTTTCTCGTCTTTCATAATTTTAAAGTCTGGAAAACTTTTAGGCGTTATTTACGACACTATATGAGAAAAATAACCAATACGTAATCTTTATTTATATTCAGCGGTTTTGATTAAAAGGAAACCCGCTTTTATACCATAGATTTGATTATCTTTATAATATACGCAAAACAGAGGAAAAAATCAAAACATTTATTCATTATAAGTGTTGTTACTGTTTATTACAACCAAGTAGATATTTGATAATTTAGAATTCGGAAAAATGAATACCTTTTGCAGCATTTGCTAAATAATATAAATTTATTTTTATTTACACGCTTATAACTAATTTTAAAATCACCATATCATTTTTTAGAAATCCATTATAATGTACATAGAGTTAAATTATAAATAGGTGCTATCAAAAAATAAGATCGAAATTGAAAATGTCTCAGATGTGTCCTCCCTGAGTCTTTCCATTTGTGTTCTTCGCCGCCGAGGTTAGGAAGTGAGAGATTTCGTTTTAATCTTGAATTACCACTACCATCCGTCTGTATCTTGAAACTTTAAGTATTGTAGTTGGAAGAACAAGTGTTGGTTAATATATTTAGAGTGTCAGTTGTTAGATATATAGTGAAGTGGTGATATAAACTTAAGTGAAAGATATGGTGCTGCCGCAAGACGATGTAAACAAACGTCCGTAGATTTGGATAGTGAGAAGGAAATATTTCGGTGATATTTTAATGCTTTTATAGTTAAATGTTATTCCTTTGATAAAGATATTGCTATGAATGAATATAGTTCCTAAACACGGGAGCGGAATATAGAATATGTAAAGTTTGTGTTGTGAGGAAGAAACGGCTCGTGCATGTACAGTGCTCTTGCTTTTTTCCGAAACGTGTTTTTCGTAATAATACGAAATAAGTTATAATTTTACTGTTGAAAAACACTTTATTTGGGTGAGACAAGTAGAGCGAGTTTTGGTGATTCTCTAATAAAATGGAAGTCGTTGCTATATTCGAAATTTATGGATCTTGTGTTGTACAAGTTTCAGTGAAAACCAGTTGAAGTAACGATATTGGCCCTGAGAGCGAGGGAGGCTAAAGATATACTTAGGGAATTTTAGGGGAAACTTGATAAAATGCCAGTAGATTGAGAGCAAACTAAGTTAATACTATTACAGAACATGTGAAGCATCTCTTGCTGTAGAAAAACTACAGAAGAGAAAAACTTATTCAGCCTAACTTACTTACACGTACCTGCAGTTCTGTTTTGATATTATTCCACTTTTTGCAGAGGTTTCAAACCTGCATTTATAAACTCTTAAGGGTGCAATGGTTAGAAAATGTATAGCTTCATAATTCTTGAATTATAATTTAAAATGTGCTTTTAGTCGTCCTGATATCAGAGCTTATGTACAGAACACTTTATTAGTTAATTTAAATTTACAAAGCATGCTGACCCTAATCTACTGGACACCTTTTTCTGGTGGTCCTTTCCCCAAGAATTGCCAAATTGCCAAGAACTATTATACCTGTTTACATAGTTTCTCTTGTATGTTATCTGTTAGAACTCCTTCTAATAGAGTACAAGTAGGTGTGGAGGTCGTCTTACCATAAGAATATTTGGGTATATGTTCTTTAGAATAATTGTAGTATAATTTACTTGGATGTGTGTGTGGCACAATGTGGAAGCCATGTGGTGCTCAGCATGTCAGTTTTTAGCATAAGTTTTGACTTTTGTATCACCATTTAGTTGCAATATCTACTACTAAATGCCAAATGTATTTAAATTTTGACCATGGTGCATTTATTGTCAGTCAAATTTTCTAAGGTAAGGAGACCATGGCAATCACAAATTACCATCAAAATTGTCACTTTGGTTTGTTTAAGCAGACTTTAATTACCAATTATGGTCCATATCCATTGATACCAAATTTGTTAACCTCAGACATGCAGCCTTTGTGCAGAATAACTTCAATATAGATGGTAGGAACCAAGTAATTGCCAATAGAAGTGCCTAACGAAAAGGAACTCTTAAGAAAGATTAAATTACAGTAGTGACCAATTGAGGTATGCTATTACTTCCCTACTTCTTGCTCTAACAGTAGTTGACAAAACAATTTAGCCGTCTTAAAATTTACCATACCATCAGATGTAGTAGATTTTTGCACTTTTACTGAATTGAAATAATTAAATGCTTCATTAATTTTACCAACAGGGTCACCATGAAGACCATCAATACCTGTCAGAAGGTGGTTATCCCCAAGGATGTGGAGTTCAAGATAAGTAACCGCATCGTGACTGTGAAGGGCCCCCGTGGTACTCTGAAACGCTCCTTCCAGATGCTGAAGCTTAACTTCCATGTAAGTACGCTAGTGCTGTTAGTGACTAGATTCTCAGCCTAACTAGATATTTCATAGCTTTAGAGTGTTAAGAGCATAAAGTCTGTATAGCTGGCTTGATTTGGTCAAATAAAATTTATACATGCATCACCTTACTAGAGGATAACTTTTATTGCATAATTCCTCAAACCGTTCTTTCTGCTACAGGTGAAGAAGACTGCCAAGGGAACCATCGTTACCGTTGAGAAATGGTTTGGCAAGCGCAAGGAAGTGGCTGCTGTTCGCACTGTGTGCACTCACATTACCAACATGGTTAAGGGTGTGACCGTTGTAAGTATTTTGGATTATTTAATTTTCTTCATGGAAATAGCTATATCAGTATTTGTCCTGTTAACCCCTTCACTCGGAGCAGTAGGAAACGCACCCCACACCGAATCCTGGATGCCAATGCGCGCCAAATTTTAAACGTCGATATTGAATATAAGTTCTTAAGCCAAACCCTTGACATAATCATGTACTATATATCAAATCTATATGTAATCAACCTCTTCCCCCTGTGCATGTGACAAGTTATTTAATAGGTTGGGAGGAGAGGGAGAAGAGTGACCTTGGTGAGATCTCAGTGATTCAGAGAAAAAAAGAAAACAGTTGAAACTAATCATAATAAGTTTTATATTTTTACATAATGATCCATAAAAAAATCATTGCTAGTAGGGCACATCCATACCTCCCCTAGCATAACCGAATCACACTGTTATGATGAAAAGTCAAGTAAGCCATCGTATCATATATGACCTATATTCTGAAAGATCTCATACAGTATCCGGAATAAAAAAAAACACTATTCCTAATACAATTCGGCCACGATGCATTATGCACGTCCTTGGATATGTCACGAGGGCTGTGAGGACGCTGTATACGCTTCCTGTTGTTCAAAGGGTCAATCCAATAATACTGGGTGAAAGATATCACAGCAAGTAGTGGCAGTACCAGCTGCTGGGGACAAGATATTTTGTCATGGCTTTCCATTGGGCCACCACATAGGCCAGATGGGCAAATACCCTGAGGCATGAGGCTTTTATAGAGCTTTTAGCTTTACTTTTTTTTTTTTTTTTTTTTTACCCTCTGGGTTAGTATTGATATCTGTTGTTAATAATTCATTTGTCTGGTAAAGGCTTATATATACATATGTATATACTGCTTTTCAAAATATTTTTTTTCTCTTATTTAAATTATATTTAAATCCAGTTAAAACTACTGATGTGTGATTGGTGAAAACTTAGATAAGAGCCTGTCATGGTGAAAGGCATTAAATTTTGGGGAGAAATTATGCAAAAGTACGAGACATGTTCATTAACAATCAAGAGGGCTTTCATTTGCCAAGTGTTGCTTTGTGTCTGCACAAAGTTTATTGGTTGACAGACCAGGTGATTTTGAAGCAGACCTTGAGCATGCCACTGAGTGAATCATGCCAGTAATATCTGGGTTGAATTTTTCATCAATGATAGCTTTATCAATATTAATTATAATTATACTATGCTAATGAGATTATTCAAATAATTCAGAGTGAATTATTTGAAACACTGGTTTTTCAATCTCATGTCATGTCTATATGCCACCTGGCATTTAGAAACGTGTGTTCTACCAAATGTTTTTATATTTTCACCTCCCTACATCTGTAGCTGCTGTTTTTTCACTCCTGG
>BOPN01000980.1:307643-312643 GCA_017312705.2 Penaeus japonicus
CTCATTTAATGTCTTACCAATGCACTATCACTAAAGCTATTTGGTCTTGATTAATTTATATCTCTATTTATCTTTCTCTTCATATGGAATATCTTTAAAATCTCATACTTTCTTGTGATAAGTTAAATTATCTGGCTTGGGAATACCATCCTTGCTGTCGATTTTCCATGATTCTGTTACTAGAAACAAAACATATAACAAAGCTTATAAATTGACTGCTATATAGGATACTGCCTATATCACAATAGAATATACTGCATCACGGGGCAGGGCTTCAAAAATATATTTTCAGTAAATATAATTCATGTGTTGTTAGACATGTTAAAGCCTACAAACATAACCAGATGAAACAGACTACAGTTTGTACCACAATGTTCAATAAAGAATAGGGCAAGTTCCTTGATTCTCTACATATGGCAACAATCAAATATCTTTAAATTCAAAGTGGAACACAATTGTGCAATGTCTGATCATATCAGTATGTTCATATGCAATCAATTTTCTTTTTAACCTTATCAGCAAACAATGAATTTAGCTAAAAATCCTTGAAATTTTACAATACAATGTATTTATAAATATGGCACACCAGATCTTTATTTAATAAAACCTTTATAAAGGAAAAATAAATCTTGACACTTACTTCTTGCGCCTTGCTTGCAAATGTGCTTCCATAAACTTGTATTTGTTCAGTTGTTCATCCAGCCGCATGATAACACTTTGTGCATCATTGGCATTGTCTTCTTTGTTCATGAAGGCATCAACATCTTCCTGAAAGAGGATACCCAGGGTAAAATTATAATTGTGTTGTAAATCCCGATTAGAGGCACATAACAGTACCAACTTTATTTTAAAAAAAGTAACTGAAAATTTAGTTTTTTTCTGAGACAATTAAACTATGTTAAACAGCTAGTTATATATGTACACACTAATAAACACATCCAAGCCCAGAATCATGTGTACAGGCAGCTCCTGCAGATGTTTTCAAGACAGTCCTCCATAAAAGCCTCAAAGTAAAGTTACCAGTAAGTATGGACATACGCTGATGGTGGTCAAATCTGTGCCGTTCAGCACTCTATAAGAGTCAGTGTGGAGTCAACTGATGCCGGCCAGTGCCATGTCATGGAACATTATCTGGCAACTGTCATGACCTTTGAAACTACTGTGCTATAGCAACGGCAAGCAAACTTCCAGCATGTACATCCAAACGAGATAGAACTTGAACTAGTCCTTTCATTGATGACAAATTGCTAGGGGGGTCTTCAAGCTCTCTCATGCCTGAACATACATGGTGGTAGATAATTGGCATTTCACCCAAAAACAAAAGCATAAAATCACTTTGATTGGATGATACCACGACAACCTTTATTACCACTAATATCACTGATACGGTTGGTTTCTTGGCCTAAAACTCTTACACTTGGACAGTGAATATATAATTCAATACATCAATATTATATTTGCAATCAGCATTGTACAGCTTTCCAAACGAATTGCCATTGTCAGAAAGTCTCTCACTGTGAGGGCCACAACAGTCTCCTAAACGTTAACAAACTCACCTAGGATCAAGAACAAGAGAAATCCAGGCCTATATTTGGATAGGATAATAGTACCAACTATATATGAAACTTTGACATGCAATACAAAGTAAATTCATCACTAAAACCACATGTCTTGTGGACCGTTTTCATGCATTGGTATTTAATGAGTACAATCTTTGGAATCTATTAATAGTCACTACAAATTTAATGAGGCACATCTACACCCTTATTCATAAAAATGACACCCTACTTCTTCATATAATAGTCCTCCGAAGCTCAGAAAAATACGATCGATCTTATATCCAGAGTATAAAATAAAACAAAAATTCAGATGGAAAATAATAAACACCATGGAAGCGGCATGACTCATGACAGGTATAGACACAACGTATCTTTTTGAAGTTTACACAACCTCGAACACCCTCTTTCAAGTACCCCATTCACATCCCGACATTTCTCTGCCATTTGTCAAAACTTACAACAAATTGGGCCTCTGGAATGCCCATATAACTCTTGGAATCATCCAGAGGTTTGTCGTCTTCTCCGGCCATGATGTTTACGTGTTCCAATACTTTTATCTCGGACTCGGGATTTGCCTTATTTAGATCCTTTTGCCGTTTTAGTCTGATTTACTGTGTGACTTTATTATGGTATTTTAGACTTATAAGTTTTTAGTTGTATGTATGTTTTTTATTTTTATTTTTATTTATTTTTATTTTTTTGGTTTCTTGTCATTAATCTTTATTTTTTAGTTGGTATTCTTGTTCTGATCTGGTAGATTATATGGTTTTGTGAATATTTTTGTTTTTCTTTATGTAACTGTAAGATATCTAATAGTGTATCTGTAAAGGCTTTTTAATTTCTTTATAATTCTGTCAAGGGGTGTGTTTCCTAAGAATAATTCGGAATCAATAAAGTCTCTTGAAATATTTTCAAATGGCATAAATCTCAACAAAAAATATAAATATTTATATTTTTTCTCTAATTTAGGTATCATTTCGGCTTGTTTGTTATTTAGGAAATAAACTGATGTATATGAGACATACCAAGATCACGTTATGTTACATTTGATGCACACATGTTAACCATATACTCTCAAAATATCCTACAATAGGTTATGGTATATGATCTAGAAAAATAAGTTAATCCCACTATAAAGTTTACAACAAATTACATTCCAACGAAAATGCATGACTTATATATATGCGAATGCTCGAGTGAAGGCGGGAATATTTTTCATATTTTAATTTCACGTATTGTTTTTTTATGGATTCTTCTCTAAACTCGAACTCTCTCTTTTTACTTATTTGTCGTTCTTTCTTTTGGATCATCGGCATCATCGCTGTCATTATCATCTTTTCTTTGCCATCTTCTCATTCAATTTCTTCTTCGTCCTCCTCTCCCTCCCTTCTTTTTCTTTTTCTTATCATTGTTGGACAGGAACCTTTTTATCACTACAGTATCAATAATCTATAATATCAATAGCATATCATTACCATTAGTAGCAGTAGTATTATCATTATTATTATCAATACCCTTATCATTATTATCATTATTATTATTATCAATATTGTCATTATCATCACGATAATTATTATCATTATCTTATCCTCATCATCATCATTATTATTAATTATTATAATTCTTATTGTTATTGTCATTATTATTAATATCACTATCATCATCATCATTACCATCATCATCATCATTATCCTTATCTCTTATTGGCATGAACATTGTTACCGCTATTATCCTTATCGTTAATATCATATTAGTACTGATTCTGATTACTATTTTGCCGTTGGTATTCCATCACTATTATTGTTATCATTATCATCATTATCATGTTATTATTATCATCAATATCATTATCATTTGTATCATTATCCATATCAATCTTATTATTATTACTGTTATCATTACTATATTATCAGTATCATTATCATTGCCATTATTACCATTATCACTATTATTATAATTCTTGTTACTATCATTATTATCATCATCTATCATCATCATTATTACCATTATCATCATAAAGGTGCGGCTCTTTTAGGTTATCCAAGTGGCCCCTATGCAAAATAAAATTGTAAATAAAAGCTCACCCACTGCCTTTCATCTACTGAAACATTTGCTTCGATCATATTCGCGACCATCACACCGGTTGGTATCCTTGTGTGGGCGGAGCTTTGTAAGTGAAATTACATGCAATAGCACGTCAAAGAATTTCAAGAAATTGCAAGCAAGTTCACTGCAGATTACTGTTATTAGATAATCATACCACTTTTATCAGTTGTATTATTAATGTTATGATATTACTATCATTGACACTGTTGTTTTGTTGTTGTAGTTCTTGTTACTGTTGCTATTATTACTATTGCTTTGATGATATGGTGATGAGAATAAGTATAGAAATTACGATGAGGATTATCATTATCCTGTTATACTACTATCACCATTACTATTATTACAATTATCATTACCATAGATAATTTGTATATGTTATTATCATGAATGTTATATAAATTTTATCAGTATGATAAATTATTATCATCATTACAGTAACGTGCGCTGACTTTCATAAGGATAAGGAATATAAAAAAAATCCTTACTAAAAGGGCACTTTTCTCTATGATTCTGACTAAAAGACTACTTTGATAAAGGATAAAGAAGGGGAATCCTTTATTATCCACCTACTTGGTTAAATAACTGTGATAGTAAAATTCAGAAATATGGGTAAAATACAAGGCAAATCATTAATAAGACAAAAAAAATCAAATATAAATAAACACATCTTAAAACAAATGTTTAATAGAAAAATAAGATATATATGAACAATCACTATACAACGTTATATACGCGATCTCTTTAATAAAGCATTACATGAACGATCTCTAGAATTTAGAATCAAAACACATTGTGCGAAGACCGGTTGTAGATAAGTTGGTGCTCTTGATTAATTTCAGCTAGAAACTCTTCTGAACAACTGTCAACATGAGTAAAGTGAAGGTACATGTTAGAATATATGTTTCCGGCATAGTTAAGGCCAAATGAGAATCTTTAGCAGGAGAGTAACTGGATTGTAATATTATGTCATGATATGCCACTTAGATCGTCATGATTATAACATTCCATGCAAAATGTATTATGTTCAGTTACCTATTAATGATAATCGTATAATATTTTGTAGGTGATGGTTGGGATCAGAATGTTATTTAGTTCACCTTGAGGATGTGCAGTAGCTGAAACTTACTTCTCTTATTAGTAATTTTGGTAAACTACTATATAATCTGTTATGTGATCATCATGATATTGATGGACAGCTTTTGATTTGTTATCTCCACTACAGCTTTATCCTTTGCTGATCCACTATAGTAATGTTATTGGCCCTAAATCTAGGGAGAACATAAAATATCCCTGAGAAGCTGTATGGGGTAAACATTATAAAATATTCCTTGGAAA
>BOPN01000980.1:320143-322643 GCA_017312705.2 Penaeus japonicus
GGGGCATGGATCACTGTGTTTCTTTATTATATTATGAGTAATAACTCTATTTAGTGAGTGATTATGACAATTGTAATCATAATTACTCTTATTTCTGTACTATTCAGCAAAATTGGTTTAATCTAATCCAAAACATAGATGACACCACTTTCTCCTTGCACCAGCAGGAGAAAGAGCCTTGAATGGCACTCATCTATGGTCTCTAGCAAGCACTCTCTTCAGATAACACACAGCAAGATGCCAATCTCTTGCTCTAAAGGATGAATGAAAAGAGGAAGGTGACTCAAATCATGCCCAGTATCTACAATGTACCCTGTGCCAGTAAGGCTGCCGTGTGCTGTGACATAGTCATATGCACAGGTGTCCTTCTTCCCTATGTCTTCATGTTATCTTCCTTGTAGATGCTTTACTTTTTTTGTATTTGTTTACAACAGTACACAAATACAAAAAAATGAAGTTTTTTGTCCTCCCATAAAACAGTAATACTTCTATCACAATGAGTATAGAGAAAATAATGATCTGATAAGGACCCTATATTACAATTTTAATCAGCTGCAACATTGATAAAGATTATCATATGACACATAGGTCTTGTAATACAGTAGAACACAACAAATGATGAACACAAAAATGGTTTTAGTTTTACACTAAGTGAATGAAAGAGAGTGGAAGAGGTCGCTATATGTTGCATGAAGCTGAATTGCTCTAAAATATATTCCATCTGGGGTGCTTCATGGGTGGCACTAGTGCCCATCATGGGGACTGGAAAAACAAATATATCTCCATCTGCAATGGGTTAAGCTGAAAGTGAGTAAAGATGGAAAATAGAGAAGGGAATTATGATTTTTTAAAAATTGTACTTCTTCAAAGAGAAAAGGAACTATATATTGTATGATAGGACAGTGAGGCAAAGAACTTGACCCAAACTGCAGATGATCTATAGGGAATTTATTTTATTCTGGAATAGCTGAACAGTTATGAATTTTTGAATTTTGGGGGCTTATATTAATTTGACCTTATTATTTAACAGGTAGTGCTTGCAAAGGAGCTAGGCTTGCTTTATGCTGCTGTTGCAATGGCCACTGACTATGACTGCTGGAGAGAAGGCGAGGAGGTTGTCAGCGTGGAGAAAGTCCTCAAAACTTTCAAGTTGGTATAACTTTGTAGTTTTGATGAATAGGTCATATTTGAAAGATTTTGACTGATTTCCATAAAGTAAGGAGCATTGACCATGGAGTGGTTTAATTTGAGAATTCTTGTGCAGGGCCCAAAAATGTGGAAATTGTCAGGAGAATTTAGGGTGAAGGGAGGGACTGTTAAATCTGTACTTGATTTACTGGCTTTTGGGATGTTCCATCACAATTCTTTCTAAATCAAATAAATAGAATAGCCAAATGAAATTTCTAATGCTATAAACCAGCTGATATTCAGGGCACTTTTTTATGCCCTCATGATGTTTCAATTTATATTCAACAAAATAGTTTACAAAATATTTTGCTCCTCCAGAATGAATGCTGAGAAAGCAACTGAGGTTCTGAAGACTGTGGTTACCAAAATTGCTGCCAAAGACTGGACTGAGAAAATTTCAACAACCTCAGTAAGGATTTTCTCAATGATTTCATTGTTGAGTTCTGATAGAATTACTGTGTCTCTATAGAGTGGTTTTGTAAATAACATAAGTAGTTTTCAATAGCTTCCTTTACTTTTTTTCCAGAGTGCCGTGAAGAGCAACATAATGCTTGCACAGTAAATCAAATTAAGAAGAGAAGAGAATGGTATGAAACTTCGAGCAGGTACAAGTTCCTGATTAGTCAAATGTTGATTAGGCGAGACATCAGGAAATCATTCAAAAGATATTCTGTATTTTGAGTTAAAGTTAGATGGATATACTAGAAGTGGAACAACAGTATTTTGCAAATGAAATATGCTATTTAAAACTTGTTTATATTAAATTTGGTAGTTTGGAAATGTTTTATCAATACCAGCACGCTAAGTAATGTAGATGTGACTTATTATGCTATTTTAATATAACTATGAATTTGTATCATTAAAGAACACAATGCTTGTTTGGCATATCTGTAGTCTCACACATTCTTGCACGTGTGACTTATTAAAGATAAGATTTGAGTTTTTGAATATTTTAAAAAATATATTGAGACATTGTATTAAATTTTATAGATTATTAATTTTTTTACACTTAAATGTTGAATTAAATGTATATTTTGATAGTTTATGCTAAAAGAATTGCATGTTCAAATTGTTGTTGTTTTTTTGTAGAAGTTCCTATAAACCTTTTTGACCTGTTTGAAAATTATAATCTGTAAAAGTTCATTAAAACTTCTATTGTGAGTTCTATTTTTACTAACTTTTACTGGAAATCCCATTTGTAATTTTTTAGCATGATATACAAATGCACATATATTTTTTACTGTGGTTCTGTGGGTCTGGCTAGCATGCAGACCCTCCACTAGCTCTGCAGGAGATAATTTCCACTGTTGCC
>BOPN01000980.1:335143-337643 GCA_017312705.2 Penaeus japonicus
TACGTATATACATGTATAGAATCTTCTAGCAGGAATCTATACTTATTTCCTAAAAACACTGGTAATATCTTCAGGAGATAAATACTACTGCTGTACCCTGAAGTAACAAACAAATCGATTTTAAGAATTTAGCCAAAGTAAAAAAATCGCATTTCCAATAAATTTGGACTTCCATCCTGCACTCACTTATGCCATTCGAGAAGACTTTCAACATAGAGAGGATGCGAAAACATTTCCGAATCGTCGAAGGCAGCCATTTTACGTCGTCCTTCCTCGCCTGTGTCTGGATGATCACTGACCTGCGGTACTTGTGTTGAAGTAATTATTTGTAGTATAAGCGATTTCTAATCTGTTGTTTAGACTTTCTGATGTGTTTGGTTATTGTTTTATATGTTCTTATGTATATCCAGGGATGGCATGATGATTGATGTGGGGATTTATAATTTGGTGAGATACGAGCGTAATTATCTTCCTTTTTTTATAGCCGTTGACTTTTGAATTCCTTTAGATTGGCGATAAGTGATATGTAAATGACAACTGAAGGTTGCAGTCGCGGTATTTTTGGCGGATGTTGCTAGTCTTTCAGACCTTTTTAAACCGTTTCTATAAAAAGGGCTAACCTGCATGTCATTGTCATTTATGTTACATATATGTTACATATATATATATGTATATATATATATATATATATATATATATATATATATATATATATATGTGTATGTATGTGTGTGTGTGAGTGTGTGTGTGTGTGTGTGTGTATATGTATATATACATATACATATACATATACATGCACACACACACACACACACACACACACACACACACACACACACATATATATATATATACATATGGATATATATCTATGTATATACTTACATATATGTATATATAAATACATATTTATTTATATACATACACATGTGTGTGTACATATATAAACAAATCGAAGCTCACCTTAGCCATACATATGACATACATATAAGACATGCATATGACACAAATGACACAAACAAATGGCACATACAGATGACAGACATAAGACACAAACATCAGGCACGTACATGTGACACATACACATATCAAACCTATTTCAGTCATTCAGAGCGATCTTATGCAATCGCCATCACTAAATGATTACCGCGGTGGCTGTTGCTTCCACGGTAGCCGTAGGGGGTCCTCCGAAGTGCAAGGTGACATCCGGCGCATTGCAATGATTGTTGGGGTTGATAAATTTTGCGATTGTTCTAGTATTAAATCCGAAGAAATTGGCTGTCAGATGTTTTATGACGATGAAAACTAATGTAATAAAAGCTAAATGTTAATTATACATAGATATATCATTACAAATAGGTTGTCTTGCACGGCGAAACTTCTCTTGGGCATCCAGGGTATTGCTGCTAGTGTATTGTTTTTTTCGCTCTGCAAGGAAAAACAAATGACTACCGATCTGCTGACTAGTCTTCCTCTTGATTATCCACTACAAACCATATTTATCTACTTTCCTCAATACCAAAATTAGAACATTTCAATATTAGTCTACAAAAATGAAATAACTCAATGCCATTTTTCCCCCATCAAGTATAGGGAAAATTAAAACTTCACAGTTGGCAACTTTGAAGTTAATGAGTTCTGCAACCCACTATTTTGCAGAGCTCTCTGATATAATCCCCATAGCTCTAGAACTTCCAATCACCATACATAGAGGGCGGGCAATAACCACACCGCCATTTCCATTGGCTGAGAGAAACCGCCAGTCCCGTCATAAAACGCGCGCCATGATGAAAAAAGGTGCTGTAGATTATAACAGTCGTTGGATTGAACTGAACTGAACTAGCTCCCCTTCAGTGTTCATCAGGCTTGTTTGCTCGTCACAGGAGTATAGATTGAGAAGCAAGGTATTCAGGTGACTTTAAATACATGTATAATAATTATATACCATAACGTGCTAAAGAGTGTAGTTTTCCTTCCGTCGCTGTCTAACTCAATTTTGTCGTTCTTTGTATATGTGAAGTGATCAAAATGTTGAGATGATTTTGTGAATAGATTGAAATTACTAGTATTTCAGAAATTCCGAAAGTGATGATATTGTATATCCCTAAAGAACTGGAATCACGAGATTATACCACATTCATTGGAGTAAAGCTCAGAAAGTATGTCTAGTATTTCAAGCAATCTGTCGCTAGAAAATTCCTTTTTTTCCGTTTTGGACTGTCAGAAGGATGCGATGAAAATGCATTATTCGGTCACAACCAGATATCAGTCATATATCTGACGTGACTCTACAGCTATTACTGTTATCATTATCATTATCATTATTATTTTTATTATTATTACTATTATCAGCACCATTATCACTGTTCTAATTATTATCATTATCCTCCTACTCCTGCTCATCGTCGTCGTCATTGTCGTCATCGTCATCATCACCATCTCATGATAATTAATATCATAATAATTATCATTATTGTCATTACTTTTACAACAATGACAA
>BOPN01000980.1:342643-347643 GCA_017312705.2 Penaeus japonicus
AACACGCTGACGTTCTTTTGCACTGTCACAGATATTGAACTATGGTGTTGGAGGTCACTACACAGTTCACCATGACTCTTTCGTGTATCCTCGGGTGGCAACGTTTCTCATATATCTTTCTACCGTTCCGCAAGGTAACAATACTTTCTCCTGTAGCGGTATGATGTAGAATAGGCAGTAACATAGATACGCATATGTGTCATTTTTGCAATCTATGCTATTTCTGCTTTAAATTTTATCCGTTTTCTATTTCTAGTCGTAGTGACATCACACGGATAACACTGCGCAATTAGCTGAAATCATTAACATTTCGGATACTAGTGACAGTAACTCACGCCCAATCATTTGTAGGAGGGCGTACGGTGTTCCCATGGGTAGGCGCGGGCGTGCAACCAAAGCGGGGTTCGGCGCTTCTGTGGTTCAACATGGACCGTTCGGGTAAACCGGATTCACGACTGCAACATGGCGCCTGTCCTGTCCTCTTGGGAGACAAGTGGGGTAAGTGTTGTTAGAGCGCTTTAACGTCCTTTTTTCTCTTTTCTATAGCTTTCTTTCTTCAATTCTTTTAGTTTTTTTTCTATAACTTTCCCTTTTCAATTATTTAGTTTTTTTCTATAGCTTTCCCTTTTCAATTATTTTAGTTTTTTTTTTCTATAATTTTCCTTTTTCAATTATTCTAGTTTTTTCTTTGACGAGAATTTTTATGTCTTTATTTCACTGTTTATTTAATGTTCATTTTTTCTTTACAATTTTTAATTCCTTTTTTTCTCCATTTTTTTTTTTTCAACTTACTTTCTTCTCAAGTCTGCTTAAGGCCAGCTTGATAATAAGCGATAACCTTAAAAAGGATCATTTTGTGATAGACATCTGCAGTTAAATGTCGCATTATTTACATAGTAACTAAATAAATATAACCACAAAAACCTTTACAGCAGTATACATCACTTTACATCATAATTACCTCACGAGCTCGAACTAATTTGTGGCAAACCTCGAAGACGTTTTTACTATAATACTCTAAGAAAGAAAGAAAGAAAGAAAAAAAAACATGTGAACATACGGCACAGCCAGTCGGTAAACAGAGATGCAACACACCTGAACATATATACACATTCACATATCACACATTCACATTATTTCTTTAATAAAGCATTAATAATTTCTTATCATAAAGCATATGATCCTAATAATTTGTACCGAACTAAGCGATACTTGATGAGTTAATGATACCAGAAATTTATTGCAGTCATTAACAAATGGCTGTATTACGAAGGACAACACCAGACTCTGCCATGCATTCCAGGCAACCCCGAAGCCACCGTCAGTCAGCCACTGTCTTGAATGATGCGATTTCTTCAAGAAAATTATTGCAACAACTGTGATGTCGTCGAATCATTTTAATTCCATGTGTACCGTTCTAATTCCGCATGCTCTATATTTATGTGATCATTAAAGACGTGTCTATATAAGAAACCAGACTTTTGTTTGTCCTCGAAGCAAAATAGTTATATATATATATATATATATATATATATATATATATAGATATATATATATATAACTATATATATATATATATATATATATATATATATATATACATACATACATACATACATATATATATATATATATATATATATATATATATATATATATATATAGATATATATATATATATATATATATATATATATATATATATATATATATATATATATATATGATCTGTATTTGTATTATTTTACAAATCCATTCATTTGATCCACATGGCTATATATCACTCTGTGTTTACCAAGGTAGATAAAGGCATGTTACGGCTGTCTGTAATTTCAAGCAGTGTAAAACCGCAAATATTAAAGACCACATAGTTGGCTTCACTTGTAAATGTACAAATGAGAGTCAACACACACACACACACACACACACACACACATACATACACACACACACACACACACAATGGTCGGTGACTCCATAATTTCCAGTCGACAAAACGCCTGGCCTCTCTGAGCTCGTTATGATCCCATCTGGAATTCTGATTGGTCGACTACAGATCCCGTTAAGACAGTACCGTGCGTCGCGTAGAACCTTTTGGGCTCATAGTGTTTCACTTGACTTTGGTGAAGGAGTGTACAGTACTTCCTTTCTAAAGTTCGCGCCGTGGTTTTTAATTATCTGAAAGAAAAAAAAAAGTGAGTGGTAACTTTCGATAACAAGAGAATTGCATATCTATTTTCCCAATCTCTTTCAACTGGAAACATTCAAAATGCATTTGCAATGCTTGGCATGTCTGCTAGTGTTAGTGTTGGTGACCCGCGTCTCGTCTCTCAAGATAACCGAAGAAGCTCAAGACCCGAGGAAGACTCGGTACAAACCGCCCTTAAGTACTTCGACTTACCACCTTTCACTCCTCGCGAGAGATGAGGTCCGAGCGACAGCCAAATTGCAGGTCCTGGTTGAAGACTTGTCTAGCGCTCTCGACGTGTTCAAAAGGTCTGTTATCTGCAGGTTGTTATGTGCAGTTAGGTGTGTAATGTAATACTTTGTTATGTCATGAAAGTCCGTAAGATCGGACAAGATGAGCAGAATTATACTAGATTCTAATTCCTCTACAATACGATGTTGATGAACAAATGTTGAATAATAAGATATTACGGATCTTTTTCATTTTCTTCTTTTTATCGTTGTTATATTTTCCCTTTGTGCGTTTCCTTACTTTAACTGTCACCATCATCCCTCCTTTATTCTGATTCCTAAACCTCATTTTTATCCACTTTGTCTACTCACTTCTCTTCTCTTGAAATCTTCCAGGTACTTGTCGTCTTGGGAGGAGCTCGTGGCCGCGGGCGTGGAGACAGAAGGATTCGCGAGCCATCCTCTGCACGCCTACGCCCTCACCAAGCACGTGAGTCTGGGCTGGCCGCACGTGGAAGCTTCCTTACGTGCACTCAGTAACCGCTCCAGAGATGTGGGTACGTGACGGACGTTTAGTGTACGTGTAGTTTAGGTTTCATTTACGAAATATGGCTTATGATACATCTAACCAGCTGATGATTAAAATGATAACATATCCGTTATGAAATAAGCAGGACATAAATTTGTTTCGTTTTATTTTTTATTGATCAAGGGATTCCTATGAGATATTTCATTTACATACAGAGAATGATGAACTTAACAGCGAAAAAACACTAATAGGTGAATTTCAATCATAATTAAAAGAAACTCCTTCTGGAACGCACCCAAACATACTCTACATCCCGCACCTGCCGCCGCCGTCCGGGGGAGTCATTGGCTTCAGGGGAACGTGGCTAAAGAGCCATATTTACCGTCCAACTTTGAAATGGAATACACTTTGATTATGTGTATTGTTATATTCATCTCTGTCTTATCTTATTCATGTTGATTTATCTGTTTATCTCTGTCTGGATATTACATCTCTAATAATTAATTGTGTCTGTCTCTAGCTCATAGTATTTCTCTATCTCTTTATTAATCCCTACCGTCTTTTTACCGAAGGAGAGACAGACAGATAGATCGATAGATAAATAGATGGATAGATAAATACACACACACACACACACACACACACACACACACACACACACAGACACACACACACACACACACATATATATATATATATATATATATATATATATATATATATATATATATAAAGAGAGCGAGAGAGAGAGAGAGAGAGAGAGAGAGAGAGAGAGAGAGAGAGAGAGAGAGAGAGAGAGAGAGAGAGAGAGAGAGAGAGAGAGAGAGAGAGAGAGACAGAGAGAGAGAGAGAGAGCTCACAGCGTCCCCGTTTTCAAATATTCACTTGTCTATTTCTCTCCCAGTTTATCACTCCCTCTATCAGATAATCTCTCTATCCCTCTCTCTAACCCTGCCGTCTTTTTTCCCCGGACAGAATTTCTATCGGGTCGCAGGAAAACCCGCGGCGTCCCCACGAGCGAGGACCTGGCCACGGTGGCGGGCGGGTTGGCCAGACTACACGACTACTACAGCCTCAACCTCACCGCCCTCGCCCACGCCCATCTTGTATCGGCTATCGACGCCCATTCCGTCCCCGCTGGTATCTCACCCACAGGTTGTTCATTCCTACAGTTGTATTTTTTCTTTCTCGATCAAAATTACATATGCAATGATACAAGACTCTAAATATCAGCTGATCTAATCACTGACCTGAAAGCACATCTGACCAATAAGGCATTAGCCATCTTGCCAAATCTTTCTGTTTGATGATTAGATCTTTTCCTTACATATTGCTTATGATTATGACGGTAATGATTATTAGGATTATCGTTGCTTTGGTATCATCATTATTGTTATTTTCATCATTGTCATTGTTATCATTATCATCAGTATCATTATTATGATTATAATCATTATTGCTATTTCTGTGATTACCATCATCAATATTATCATAATCATCATTGTCATCATTATCATTACTTTCATATTGATTGTCATTATTGCTGTCATCATTGTCATTATTACCACTATCATTAGATGTTCCACTTTGTTGCTAATTCCTCTCACCCTTCAGCGCTCGACCTCCACCGCATCGGCTCCGAAGCAGTGTCTCACAACGTCCTCAACTCTGGCGTGGACTTCCTGAGGGCCGCCCTGGACCGCTGGGACGCCAACGCCTCCTCCGCCAGGAGCTCAGATGCCTTTGACACTCGCGTAGATCTTGATGGTGTGGTGAAGACCTTCAGGAAAGTTACGAAAATTGTAGGTTTGTCAGCGTTTATTAAGCGTATGGGACATTCAGTTCTGTTTTTTTTTCTTGTTGTTGTTGTACGTTTACTATCAGGTATTCACGCCAGATGTGACAAATTTAGGTGATATTAAAAAAAATAATCCTCGCTGTTATCATCATGCAACTGGCTTCTGCAGCACGACCAAATCCTGGAGAGGAAAGGCCCTCGCTCCAAACTCCACAGCACACACGCCTCGCCTCTCAACCGAACGCTGGCTAGGAA
>BOPN01000981.1:10000-12500 GCA_017312705.2 Penaeus japonicus
TAATATATACTGTACGGATCGTGTGGAGTCATATTATGCTTTCATCCTCGTTATGTGGTTTAGGTGTTGCATTTAAATGCCTGAGGCGCATTGTGAGGAAACAAACATTCTATCAAAAACAAACAAGTATTCATGAAAAATATTATAAATAATCATTATAAATAATTATCATAGTTAGAGTTGCCGGATAGTTTAAGCTTAAGCAATATTTATGAGAATTGCGTTAACGTTTGAATGTATATTCTTTTTCTTCAATAGTTTGATTTAAGGGAAATATATTGACATTTGACCGAGTTATATTCCATGGGAATTTGAATTCAGTTGCTGTAAACAGTGAAAAGATCAAAATTTCCGTCACTGCCCAGTGACTGGCTCTTCTTGCCCCGCTGAGCTTGTTCGGGCAACGCCGTAACGCTCCCCTTCTGGCGCTGGCGGTCCGCATCAGTCGCTGTTGTTGTTCTTTTTATTATTTCGGTCATGATTACAATTCTCTAATTTTCATTAGTATTGTTGCTATTGCCGTTATTGTTATTATCATTATCATAACTGTTATTTACATTACTGCTTCTATTAATGCTATTAATATTTTGATTATCACCATCATCATTGCTTTGTTATTATTATTAATATTATTGTTGCTGCCATTAGAGCAAATATAATTATTATCATCATCGTTGTTATTACTGTTACTGTTTTGTTATTTCTTATTGTTGTTATTATATCTATTATGATCACCATTACTGTCATTACCATGAGTATGTGTGAGCTGCATATAAAATAGATGGATGGCTTTTGGCCAACTGAACCAGTGAATGTGTTTGCTCCAAACGTGCGTTCTTTCAAGTGATGGTTACATCAGATAGTAGGCTACTGACAAAAGCGATGAAGAATAATGAGAAATGGATAACCGAGTAAGTACATCAAAACAGATGTCCGTGTCTGCACAAAATTTCGATTATTACACGACCATGAATTTTCATGAGTTACCGACTTATCTTGTTTATATATGTATGATTGTATGCATAAATAAACTACTTTAATTCAGTAATTCCTTTACATATATGCATGCACACGTATAGCCATGCACCACACTATGAACTACATCCACACAGCAAATGCAAACATCTATAACTTGAATATAAAAACTAAGATATACTCACATTTGATTTTACTGGAGTTTTTTAAAGTTCTCTGTGATATTGAGGCAAGATCCATGTATCGTTATGGGATGCCTAGTCATAAGTTGAGGAAATATTTGTAACATTTTTTTTTTTTTTACATTGTACCCAGTGAATATTATTTTTTGTGATATAAACACAGTAAGAACAAAAAATACTGTTGTGCTCACATTCAATGATTATAAATGGACAGAGGGATATGAACACACGTATTGTAGGACACCCCCCTCCCCCTCCCCCTTTGTGCTGAGGTGAGAACAAGAAAACAACTTCAAAAACTTCCTTGGTTCCCAACTTTAAATACAGTGTGAAAGCCCCAGTCTGTCACAAGGAGATGTAAGCTTTTGTTATTTTTCTGAGGTCTTTCTTTTGTGATATTTATTTTATTTAATGCATACTTACTGCCTTACGAGAAGAAAGAATGAACTTCTAGATACAAAGATATTTTCATAATATATGTAATGATTGTAACTTAGGTTGAGTCATGTAATCGTGTCTGTAACAACACCATTATTGCCTTTGCTGAAACAGCGAGATTACAGGCTGCTTCTATTTCTTCAACATCACCAAACGATAAGATGGCCCTCCTACGCACCACATAGCCTGCCATAGTTCACAAACAGCACCCCCCCCCCCCTCGCTTGATCCACAGCACTATATCACAATTTTCAGTTTATCTGTCATTTTGGTCGACGCTCAGCAGTATTAAGGCCATAAATCGAACTACTCAGCAGCTGGAACTATGCCAAGTTCCTTTCTTTTTCTCTACGTTTTATGGAAATGTCCCACTTTATTCTAAGTTGAGGTATATGTACTGTTTATATAGCCATCATCTTCTGAGTAAGTGGCTGCAGTGCGTACGTCTGTACTGCGT
Organism: Penaeus japonicus; assembly: GCA_017312705.2. Taxonomy (NCBI): domain Eukaryota; kingdom Metazoa; phylum Arthropoda; class Malacostraca; order Decapoda; family Penaeidae; genus Penaeus; species Penaeus japonicus. The sequence goes on from BOPN01000981.1 coordinate 12,053, forward strand.
AAGAGGCAATACGCATTCAGAACATATATCTAAGAACGCGCATTGATATTTAGTAGCAGTGATTATTGTGACGAATACTGTGCTGGCCATTGGGAATTAGTTGTGGTTCTCTCTCTCTCTCGATCTTTCTCTCTCTCTCTCTCTCTCTCTCTCTCTCTCTCTCTCTCTCTCTCTCTCTCTCTCTCTCTCTCTCTCTCTCTCATGTTTGCTCGCTCTATTTTCTTCTACCCCCTCTCCTCCCCCCTCTCCTTTCTCTCTCTTTCTTTTTGAATCTTCACCCTCTATTAATGTTAACTTACTATAAAATCTGATTTGGCAACTCTCTCCACATACACGAAGAACCTCTCCGTAGGCACTTTTCTTGCTGTCCATGCGCAGTGTTTCCTATTATCGCATACGCGCGCGCGCGCGCGCGTGTGTGTGTGTGTGTGTGTGTAAATCTAGTCTT
>BOPN01000981.1:27500-30000 GCA_017312705.2 Penaeus japonicus
TTTACATGTAATCTAATCTACCATCTCCCAAACAAGTATGTTTATCTGTGTCAGAAATTTAGAGTACCTGGCCCATACATTATACATCTAGAAGGTCAAAAATGCAATCTGTTTTTTTGATTGATGAAAATGAACGTCGGTGTTCTCAGGCATTCTGACTAGTTTTCAGTGCAATTTTACCTATCCTGGTTGAACGTACAAATGAACAATACATTTTGATTGCCTAACACTGCACATATTCCTTTATATGAATTTGATCATATCCATAAGTCAACAAACTTTAACATTGAGTTGTTCTATACCTAAGTCTTTGGTGTTTGTCTTAGTCATTTTCTATTTTGTTGCATGGCCCTTCTGCATAATATGATGGATGCACCTAGGAGCTATTAACCTCATATATTTCAATGTTCAATGTTACACTAGACTCTCCACTATTGATAGAAACTTTGTTGGGACTGCCATAATTGGATTGATTTTTACACTTCACCTTCCCTCGTCTGCTCTGTTCTCATAATGTAGGTGTTAGTTTGTTCACATAACTTTGCTATTTCACCTTTTAATTATGTGTTCCACTGTTTTAATGTCTCTATGAATTCAAGTAGGACAGGTACATTGAAATCACAATCATCGTCTCCCCTGGTGGGGTTCTAGGCTTATTTTAGGCGTTGCTTGTTTGGCCGTTCTCGGGTGCCGGGGGGGGGGGCGTCTGGTTCTGGGTCAAATGGCGTGCAAGATGCCAAGAACGGGAGGCCTTCGAGTTAACTCTGGGAAGTAGGTAAGATATTGCTTCTGTCATAGCTAAACATGGTCTGATGGGAGGTTCAATTTTCACATTCTTTTTGGTGTTAACTACAGTGAAACGTTACTGCCATGGTTATCATTCTCTTGCTATTCGGTGGCCTGATCATGCCCTTGGCTTTCACTGACTGTTGCATCATCATTGATTGTAGACTCTTGCAACTGATCTCCGGCTACTCCTTCCCTGGAGGTAAGGGTGGGAAGTATTTTAGTTAGTTTAGTTCTTTATTTACCACCCTGGCTAACTGCACAGGCATGGACAAGCTTTGATATAGTGATGTAGGGCCATGACATTGTTGCTAACATTGTATTACAAATTAAGGTAATAACATGATTATATTCTTTAATATATCAACTGTGAAAAGGCAGTTGATAAACAGTTGTAATAGGATAGCACATACAGTTTAAGTACATCCTCTAGCATAGTTGATGATATTAAATCATTGAATAACTCTGCATACCTCATGCTAGGTGGCCTGAAAGGCTGTATCATATGGCACTCTGATATAAAATGTTCAAGTGTTCGTTAATATTCTTCGTTGCAAAGTTTGCATTTATTTTCTTCTATATTGCTTTCTGAACTGACCTGCCAATACATTCTGTATCCAAGTCTGATTCTTGCAGTCACAATATCACGTTGTCTTGTTCTCGTCTTATATGAGCCATAAATGAAACTCTTCTCTGAAAACTGGTAAAAAAGGGTTTATGCAACATATTTCAGGTCTTTGAGAATTTGTCGTCAAGTCCTACCTGTTGGAGATTCTTATTATGTGTGAGATCCTAGCAAGAGCTATGCCAAGGTCTATATCCACACTTTGCTTATCACATGCTGCCCTTGCTAGGCGATCAGCATGATCATGTTTAACGATTCCAACATGCGATGGTATCCACACAAAATGTATAATACGGCCCCGTTCCTTGGCGCGATGTACATTTTTCTTATATTATTTACGATATTTCCAGCAGCCTTATCAAGAGTGTTCAGAACTTGGAGAGCTCTCTGCGAGTCGCAGAAAATTACTCCTGAGCCTTGAGTTAACAGATAGTCTGTGGCTATGGGTATTCCTACCAATTCAGTTTGCGAAATGCTCGCCCAGTCATGAACCCTCCTACAATCTTGGTGTTGCGAAATATTGTTTTTCATATACACAAGAACATCCTGCTCCGCTTCCAGACTGTAAGGATCCATCAGTGTAGCACCCATAGCCATTATTCACAGTTTCAAGATGCTCACTAATGGTCGCAAGGGCGTGTTGCTTAAATGTAGCTGGTGAAACTGTTACATTAACATAAAATACGTTCACTGTCGACATTTTCCACGGTGTAACCTAACGTTCATATGGGGACCTACCCAAGGACATATTTAATTGGTATATGAATTTGTATGTCACTTACAACTATGAATTTGAATGTGACTCGGTATTGTTATGCAAGATTGGATTTTCTATCTTGTGTTTAAGTTGCCTTTGGAATTCTGTAATATAGAAGGGTTCTTTAATTGCTTTGACACTAAATAGTATGTATGATATTCTTTTGTAAATAGATGTCAAGTTAAGTTCCGTTCTCATGTTCACAATCCTCGTTGTTCTGGGGCACCGAGAATGATCCTCATGGCTGTATTATGTACAATTTCAAGACAAGTTTACTCTGATTCTCTAAATAATGTAAGGTGTAAGGCATGGTAATCTACGACTGACCGTAT
>BOPN01000981.1:42500-47500 GCA_017312705.2 Penaeus japonicus
ATCAGGTGTGTTATGTCTACAAATAATATTCTCTAAGAAAGCTCGTGCTATGGTTAGTGCTGACTTATCAGGAATGGGGATTAGTTCACAGTAGCGTGAGAAATTGTCGATGAAGACAAGTAAATAGCGGTTATTTGCAGCGGAAGTAGCAAAACCGGAAAGAATGTCAACACTAACACGTTGGAAGGGGCGTTCAGGAATATCATATGTCAGAGAGGGAGCAGGTGCCGAAGTGGAACCTTTGTAAAGGGGGCAGATTTGGCATTTCTTAATGTGTTCAATAACACGGGGTCCCATTCTAGGGAAGAAATAACGACTACGTGCGGTCTGTACCGCTTTGTCAATGCCCGCATGGGCTGCTGTGGGTGCTTCATGTAGAAGCTGCAGTACCGTGGGTACGAGCGACTCGGGTATAACGAGCTGTGTGTAAATATGGCGTTGTCTACAGCCGCGCGACCTCTTGGGGCGGAACGTCGAAAAAGTATACCGTCTTGTAAGTACAAATCTCTCGTGGGAACATATCTACGTGGTGGTAGAGGGCGGGAAGGGTCCTTTTCCAATGACTGAATTAAGTCCTTATAGAGTACATCTTCTCTTTGCTTTGTACGTAAGTCATCTGCATCCAACACGTCTAAGTGTGAGACAGGAATTCTAGAAAGGGAATCTGCAACCTTATTACTTGCACCTGGAGTGTATCGTATTACTGGATTAAATTCTAATAGCGTATCTATCCATCTGGCTTGTCGACCGCTAGGGGACTTGGATTCTGCAAGGAGGTGACACAGGGGCCTATGATCTGTTAAGACTTCAATATCGTAACCTAGAATAAGTTCTCTAAAGTGTTTAAGTGCCCATACAACAGCTAATGACTCTAAATCTGTAGCACTGTAACGAGTCTCAGCGGAATTCAGCTTTCTACTGGCAAATGCAATTGGTCGTAGTCGACCGTTAGTCTTCTGCATCAGGGCTGCACCTAGACCCAAAGTGGAGGCATCAGTGGCTAATGTGAAAGGACCATAAAATCAGGGGAGGTGAGAACGGGCCTGGGTAAGAAGAGACTTTAGCTTATCAAAAAAAAATGTTGTTCATCATTCCATGTGAACAGGACGTCTTCAGAGAAGAGGCGAGTTAAGGGGGCAGCAATATCAGCAAAACTTCTTATGAAGAGCCTTCAAGAACAAGGAAGGACTTAACTTGCGTAACGTCTGTCGGCAATGAAAATTACAATATCATCTATGTTCATTGAAATTCGTTTGAGTCCATCCGAATCAATATTATGGCCAAGGTATTCGATTTGTTTCTGAGAAACATGCATCTTTACTCCTTCCTTGAATAGATGTCTAAAGGTACTCGAAAAAAAAAAATCCTTGCTGCAAAACAATTGTTGAAAGTACTGAGTGGCCAGTGCTTATATCCTGTAAAAGGAGGCGTTAACTAGGGATTGGATAAAGAACAGATATGCTGAGGCAAATTAGACGTCTGTAGTCTATAACTGGGCGTGACGAGCCATCTTTCTCAGGTACAAATATCATAGGGCGCTCCATGGCGATGTGCTTGGGTCATTTAAATCGAGTTCGATTAACTTGCTTGTTTGCTTTCCAAAATCTTGCTTGCGGCTGTGCGGGACGCGATAAGCAGGAATGTATACTGGGCGTTCGGCATTTTCTAAGAAAAAAATTAGAATATCTGTACGTCCGATGGGACGGTCTTGACTGGGGAGCAACTGAGGAAAGTCTGTAAATAGTTTTTTCAATACTACATTTCCTTCGGGAATCTCGACAGGAGGGAAAACATGCTTTGCAACATTCGGGACTGCAGGTGTTGGCGAGCCAGGGGCAGGTGTGGCGATGGCGGCCGGCATAGGAACAGGGAAGTCATGCTCAACTACCGGGAGGTGCGTGACTTCGCAGTCAACCACTCTCGTGCACGCTCCAGGCAAACCGGGGTCACGTTAACGTTGATCAGACGTAACGCAAATTGACCATCCTTCGCCGTGTAAAGCGCCGGTAGGGCTACTAAACCATGAACCTACACCATCGGACACACCAGTACCGTGCCATTCGTAAATGGCACGCTCACCGGCACCATACAATCCGTGAATGGTGGCAATGTGATACTTTCATTAACCATGCAAAGGTGCATCGGACGCGGAGTTTGTGAAGTGCTGTGAGCCGTCGTGCTCGGACTTCGAAGAACATAAAACATCAAATGTGTCTGCAGGAACTGCGTCCTCAGACTGCGAGAGAGTTGATATGCAAACATGCAGCGGCGCTGAGGAGGGCCCTTCCTCAGGCGGCGAAATACTTCGTGACAAACCAGCACTCGTGACTGGCGGCAGAGCGTGCGGCGTCGAGGGCAAGGCCTCCTCGGACGGCGAGATACAATGTGCGAAATCCTTTTCTAAACTGAGCAACTGAGTGGGCGGCGCTGAAGGGAGTGCGTCTTCAGGCGGCGGTGGCGACGGCGCGTTCAACTTCGCGGGCCGGGAATTAACGTAAACTTCAACAGGCGCTGAGGAGACTGGGTCCTCAGGTGACGGTAGCATCGGCGCGTTCAACTTCGCGGGTCGGGAATCAACGTAAACTTCGTCAGGCGTGGCTGGTACGTCAGCGGGCACGCAGGGAAACCTTGAGGAGACTGGGTCCTCGTGTGACGGCGGCAACGGCGCATTCATCTTTGCGTGCCAGGAATCAGCAGAAACAACAACAGGCGTGGCTGGTACGACAGCGGGCACGCGGGGAAACCTTGAGGAGACTGGGTCCTCGTGTGACGGCGGCAACGGCGCATTCATCTTTGCGTGCCAGGAATCAGCAAAAACATCGACGGGCGTGGCTGGTACGACAGCGGGCACGCGGGGAAACCTTGAGGAGACTGGGTCCTCGTGTGACGGCGGCAACGGCGCATTCATCTTTGCGTGCCAGGAATCAGCAGAAACAACAACAGGCGTGGCTGGTACGACAGCGGGCACGCAGGGAAACCTTGAGGAGACTGCGTCCTCGTGTGACGGTGGCAACGGCGCATTCATCTTTGCGTGCCAGGAATCAGCAGAAACAACAACAGGCGTGGCTGGTACGACAGCGGGCACGCGGGGAAACCTTGAGGAGACTGGGTCCTCGTGTGACGGCGGCAACGGCGCATTCATCTTTGCGTGCCAGGAATCAGCAGAAACAACAACAGGCGTGGCTGGTACGACAGCGGGCACGCGGGGAAACCTTGAGGAGACTGGGTCCTCGTGTGACGGCGGCAACGGCGCATTCATCTTTGCGTGCCAGGAATCAGCAGAAACAACAACAGGCGTGGCTGGTACGACAGCGGGCACGCGGGGAAACCTTGAGGAGACTGCGTCCTCGTGTGACGGCGGCAACGGCGCAAACATCTTTGCGTGCCAGGAATCAGCGAGCAACAAACAGGCGTGGCTGGCAATGACAGCGGCACGCAGGGAAACCTTGAGAGACTAAGTCCTCGTGCGGACGGCAACGGGCGCATTCATCTTTGCGTGCCAGGAATCAGCAGAAACAACAACAGGCGTGGCTGGTACGACAGCGGGCACGCGGGGAAACCTTGAGGAGACTGGGTCCTCGTGTGACGGTGGCAACGGCGCAATCATCTTTGCGTGCCAGGAATCAGCAAAAACATCGACAGGCGTGGCTGGTACGACAGCGGGCACGCGGGGAAACCTTGAGGAGACTGGGTCCTCGTGTGACGGTGGCAACGGCGCAAACATCTTTGCGTGCCGGGAATCAGCATAAACTTCAACAGGCGTGGCTGGTACGACAGCGGGCACGCGGGGAAACCTTGAGTCAACATCATGCGCACTAGATGATGTGAGAACTGAGTTACAACGATGCCATGCTTGGCTGGGAGTACAAATTCCAAGAATAGCTAAATTAACTGCAGGAACGATGCTGATGGCACTACCAGAGTCAATAAAAGCGTAAACATCTTTTCCATTTACCTGTGTGTACAAGAGAGTGGTACCGCAAGAGGGCACGTCATTACGTGTCTTGACCGTAACTAAGTAGACAATGTATGCAAGGGACCGAATTAATCTAGTGGATGAGCATCTAAAAAATTAGTGGCAATTGAAGACTGTGCGCGTCTCTTGTACAACTCATGTTTTGTTTGCCGTACGAGGTCAGGGAATGTGCGGCACTCATACCACTTGTGACCAACGTTCTGATGATAAGGGCAGTAAGGTCTAACTCTGCAATCGCGAGCTATGTGTCCAGAGCGAAGGCATTGGTAACAGGCATCTGCAGAGGGTAACCAGGCATTTCCATCGCGACGTGGGCGTGCACCTCGGTGCTGGTGATAATTCTTACGGTTGTTATTTCGGTATGACCTACGAGCGGGAGAGTTGAACATGTCAGACATTTCGTATTTACTTGGAGAGGGCAGACTAATCATCAAGAGAAACACTATTAGAAACGCCAAACAATCTTTCTTAAATGCTGCTATGACAGTGTTAAGTGTTGCTTTACTGGCATCCTTACTTAAGGCTTTCTGCGAATTGAGCAAAGGCAGTCTTAATCTCTGTTTGAAAAAGCAGATCATTGTGGGCGACAGACTGCCTAAGGACGTTAATTTATCATATTCTAGCCATACATTTGCTTCACTACTTCATAAAAATAATCACTTGTTTTCTTGAACCTGTCCATGGGTTTTCATCCATATCAATACTTTTAAAAAGGGTGAATATTTCAGGCACACTTAGGTCAATGCGTTGGGCAACATGTTGCATGCATTTGTGTTGGAAGTCAACAGAGTTCCTGTCAATATTAGGCTCAGTGGAAAGTACATATGATTCAGTGTCATGAAACAGAGTTGATGTTGATACTTTTCCTGTACCGTCAAACTTGGGGATTGATGTAGACATGTTAGATCTTGATGGGTAGTTAGAGAGAGGATGGGAGAGGGCGGTGCGTTGTCAGCAAGGTGTGTGTGTGTGTGTGTATGACACTGTACGTGCGTTAGCTCTAAGGGAGAGAGACGTGTTTAGA
>BOPN01000981.1:60000-65000 GCA_017312705.2 Penaeus japonicus
CTGTGGAGTGACTTGACACGCCCATTGTTCCCTGGAGGGGATTGTGGTGCGGTGTAGTTGTTGTTGTTTTTCGTGATACAGCCCCTTTTTTTTTTTTTTTTTTTTTTTTTTTTTTTTTTTTTTTTTTTTTTTTTTTTTTTTTTTTTTTTTTTTTTTTTTTTTTTTTTTTTTTTTTTTTTTTTTTTTTTTTTTTTTTTTTTTTTTTTTTTTTTGTTAGACTAATACACCGTGAAACTGTTTGAAGGCACTAGTTCATGTGGTCATCATCATCATCATCACTGTCGTCATTGATATAAATATCATCGCAGATGTTGCCATTTTTATCATTCTCACTATCGTCACGTATAATATTGTTATCATTATCTCAATTATATAATCATTAACTTTGTTACTATTATCATCATCATAATGATTATCAGTATCATTATCAGTATCATTAGCACTATCATTATCATACCATCATCAACATCATCAATACCAATAATATTGTCAATGTTATCGTCATCTTTATTTTCATCTTCATCTTCCTTATAGTAACAATAAACATAATCACATCATTCTCATTATCAACATTTATTGGTTTGTTATTATTATCTCTATTTGTTATTATTATTATCTCTGCTTTTATTGTCACTGCAGTTATATCTGCATTAAGATCATCATTATCATTATGACCATCATCATCATATCATCATCATCATTATCATTACCATTATCAGTAATATTCATCATCATAATCTTTGCCATTGTCATTACTATGATCGTTTCCATCATCATTATCATTATCACTGGTCTCATCATCATTTTATCCTCATTAGTGGTAGTATTAGTATTAGTGGTAGAAATAGTATCATTATCATCATCATTATCATTAATCTTATCATAAACATTATCATTATTATTAATGTTGTATTATTATTATTAGTAGTAGTAGTAGTGTTATTATCAGTATCCTTGTTGTATTAGTACTGTTATCATTATGATTGTCATTATTGCTACTAGTGCTATTATTCAAGTCTAAATACGTTATTTCACTAGTTACAAGATTGTTTTAGTATAAAAGTTGCGTTGGTTCTGCACAACAACTATCATGGTTGCAATTCGGATCTTACTCTGACCGTTTTTAGACAGAGGAGACCGGCGTCTAGTTCTTGGAAATTTTACATATTACCTGGAAACTCTAAAGATTTCGGGTAAATTAAAACATCTTTTTGTCTGAAAATATAAAGAATGTCCTTTAATGGGGTTGATTTCCAAAGTAACGAAAAGTTACTTTGTTTCACCGAGTTGTGAGAGAATTCGTGAAGGTATGTCATCCTATGTCACCCACCTGTGGGTAAATTGATACACATGTGATGATGTATGATGATATTTTCAGGAGATCTATTTAGGATTAAACATTTTGTCTTGTTACAACTTAGTCAATTTACCCAGGGGGATTTTGAGAAGTATAACCATACTTAGTTATATTAAAGGACGACATAATTTTAAAATGCAGCAAGTCATTCATCTTGCACATTTACGCATTGCTAAAAAAGATTGTCTACCTTTCTGCATACACGTCTTCATCACCTTGGGACTGTGTGTCAACTCTGAGTACTGGGCACGAACGCAAAAATAGAAGAAAAACATAAATCTTTTCATATTGCACCACTATGCAAAAACAAAACCTAAAAAGTCATCCTCTTCGGATATATCACAAATAATAAATGTGTCACCCAGACTGGAGCACTGAAGTGTGTCCATTCTAAGTACTAGACATGAACACAATGATTATAGACTAAAACAGAAGACTATTCATCTTGCACTTTTATGCACAGCCAATAAAATATATTCAGTCAACCTCATTACATATACCAAAAAATAATAAATCCGTTATCCCCACAAGAGCACTGAATGTCTGCCCATTCTAAGCAAACTATGCAACCAATCCAATTATCCCCTCGGTAAGAAGCGGAACACCAATCACCGCAATGGACTTTTCCTGTCTTTGTTTTCATGTTTTCCATTTTATACTGTTTTGTTCTTCTACTATGATTGATTGTTTTACTGGGGATCTATTAGGATGGCAAAATAAAGATTTTTTCTTCCTTGAACCTGCTTTGGAAAAAGATAGCAGCATATCTAGTATTTAGCACATTAGGATCTACTGTTTGAAGGAGACTTTGTTATGCCAGGAGAAGTGGTATGCCTAGTAGAAACTGGTATTGCCTCACAATTCGAAGAAGACAAACTAGACAAGGCCACATTCTCTGTTTCTGCACGAGTGTCACTCTCTGTGGAAACCATAGGACAGTCTGTAACGTAACCTGAAAGGAAACCTTCATCCTTAAATATTTTGGTCAATAGGGTAAATGTCACATGCTTCGAAGCATTTCTATATCATCAGGGGTTCTTTTAAGTCTTATATATATACATACATATATATGTATATATGTATATATATATATATATATATATATATATATATATGTATATGTATATGTATATATATGTATATATATATATATATATATATATATATATATATATATATATATATATATATATATATATATATATATACATATATATACATTTATATATATATACATATACATATATATATATATATATATATATATATATATATATATATATATATATATATATATATATATGGTCCTTGGAGTAATGAGCTGATTCAAGGAAAAAATAATAATATTGAACACTGGGACACTTGTGGTAGCCACTGACACTGGGGCAGCCACGGACACAGGGCAGCCGTAAACATAGGGGCAGCCGTGGACATATAGAGAGCCGTGATCCTTATCAAAAATGGAGAAAAAGGTGCACACTGGTGTGGAGATCAGAGCTAAGTGACCTATCGTACTCGGGCACTTACCGACCACGACTACGAATGTCTCGAAAGAGGTTCGGTGGAGGCGACGAAATGGTTCACTCATCCCCAGCAACACACACACACAGAGCCAACAACCAAAATCGCCCTTTAGAGGGAAACCACTGAAACCCTTTACACATTCAAGTGATACTGCACGACGCAAAGCTTCCCTTAGAACTCCTAGCAGCTCATAAGCTGTCATTGTCTTACCAGGATGAGATCCGTTTATCATATACAGTTCATATATATCTTCAAGTGGTCAAACTAATCAACATCAAGCGGTTGGAGTTTTGCGCACAGTACTCCACAGCACCAAAAAAATGGGGATATAGGTATATCCCTGACGATGAAATGTTCCCGTATGTGTTCTTGGGAATAAAAGCATTAGACATTGGCATTAACTGCAATGCACATTGTCGCTAATGTCCCTCTATTTGCTCAGGTAATTGCATCAACCTGTTTTGCTCCCTTCTTTGCTACAATGCGATTTCGATTTGGGCGTAGCTGTTACAGTTTCCTCGCAATTATATATGTCCTGACCATAAACACGACCAGGTATGTCTAGATCTGCTTAAGCTCGCGGCTTCTGGTGTGCGAAAAGTGTTTCGTTTCAGGAAATTTGAAAATCACTACCAGCTGTCTCGTTAGTAATCCTTGTAGAAGGGCATGTGATGCCATTTCCTTTTGCATAGTCATATGCAAGCTTCTTCATCTCCCTTGGAGTCAATCCCCTGCAAATGTTTGCATCCTTGTTGATATATGAAACTAAACTATCCTTTCGATCTATGGAGAATACAGCACAGGGTTTGGCATATCCTGTTTATTGAATATTAAGTTCACCTTTCTCTTCAAACTTCTTGCAGTGTTTCTGTGGTGTCGTGAATTTAATTTATCAACATAAAAGAATTTGAGCCTCTTGTAAAAATAATTGTTTATGAGGGAAACAAATTTGCGTGTACGTGTGTGTGAGAGAGAGATAGAGAGAGAGGGGGGTATGGGAAGGGGTAGGGAAGGAAGAGGGAGAGAGAGAGAAAAGGGGAGAATTAATAAGAGAGAAAGAGAGAGGAAGGAACCATATTTTCCTCAGCTGTTGCCAAAACATTAGGAGGCGTCTTCCCTCTGTCTTTCCGTTGATATTTTCGAGGACCAAGGGATATCTGAAAGGATTGAGACAAGTTGTTCCAGCGGTAGTCAGTTGGGGTAAATCGTTGCTGTAACAACTTGGACCTAACAACAGCATTGGTCTTCCTTACACCAGGCCATTTTTTACATTTGACTAACTTGTCTACGTTCCTTCCGTTTAATCCCGCGTCCACACTCTTCACCACCATCTTGGCCTCTGAGCCTGTCATCTTGGCTGCCATCGTCTGCTAGGTTTGTAGTAATTGAGGGTGTAACAATTTGGATGTGTAACAACTAGACCCAGCTGTTCCCTACTATACTTCGATCTACCCATTGTCAAGATAAGTTCCTATATATGTTGATAGTATGGGTCTCAAACATAAAATTCTTGCATATTCCTAAACTTTTCACTGATGTGCTTGGCCTTGTTAATAGTTGATAAGTGATTAACGAATACTGTAAATAGAATCGGACCTGATATAGATCCTGATGTGGCATCGAAAAGGACTGGAAGTTTGCATGGTACATTTTCGCAGATAGATAGGTGGGTATCAGTTTCGCGATTTTCTTAGATTGTCAATAGGGATCACGTGGTTAACACTGCCAATGGCTTGGATAGGTCTCATAATGCAAGTAAGTTTACTTGGTTCCCGTTGCCACGATCTTTCACATTGCCATTGCTTTTATCTTTAGTTTTCGTGATTAGTTCTTGGTGGTTGGCATTTGGGATCCAGTTAGTGGTGTGAATTAAAGAAATGATAGGGACATGGGAAGACACAATTTACAAGTTCTCACAGCAAAGGCAAGTTAATGAGCTGTTCATAAGCTTTAATAAGGTTCAAGTTTCACCGTCCATACAAAGCAGAAGCTCACGGGAAGCTCCCAGGTCACGGGGACACTACGATACTGCATAATTCATGACGATAATGATATGATAGTTAATAATAATAAGTTGCTCGCTGTCTTTGTCTATCTGTCTCTCTTTCTCTCATTATAT
>BOPN01000981.1:107500-110000 GCA_017312705.2 Penaeus japonicus
ATAAGAATTCGAACAAATGTATCGTAATAGGATAAACAGTATTTAAGAAATGCAAATCAAACCTTACCCTGTTTTGAACATTTTTAACAAAACTCGAATAGTGAATAATGTCTTTATCAATAATGCAAGTTGTCAAGTTCGCGAATGACCTATCAAGGATTGCATATAGACAAACAAATTTAAAGTTATGCTATTTAATTTCAGCATTGTGGGTTCTGCCATTGGTCGAAGACCATTGAAAAAGGCATTACTACAAACTTCAATAGCCTTATAACAATTGAAAATCAACAGCACAATGGGTCGAGGCGATTGAAATTGGGCCATACTAATAGAAAATAAATCTTATATTTTTAAAACTAGATTAACACTATTCGAACTCTAACCAATTGAGGTCTACCATACACACACACAAGAATGCTCTCTCTCTCTCTCTCTCTCTCTCTCTCTCTCTCTCTCTCTCTCTCTCTCTCTCTCTCTCTCTCTCTCCATTTATTTGCCTTATTAATTCTAAATATAATTGACCAAGGCCTGCTTGCCAGTTGGAATAAGCAAGCCTATGGCCCCGGAAGGGTCACCTCGAAATGTGAATGACTTGAAGCTAAATTTCTCGAACGGATCTAATGTGTTATGAGTATGGAGTATGCAGGCCAGATAACATAATTATGCGTAGTTCGCGATAACCTCTTTAGTGTGGAACAGGACAAAAATACGAAAGGTGGATTTAGCTGCTCTTGCTTTCGCCATAAGCTCTCAAAAATCAATCGAGTAAGCAAAATCAAGTCAGCATTTACTTTAATCCAGTTCACAGAAAAGGGGCATGGCGACGTAACCATCACCGCTTGGGCAAGAAATATCCAAATGAGAAGATGGATTTAGTCTTCTCTCGTCCTCGCGTGAAGCCCTAGTTACTACCAGTAAGAGATAAAAGGACCTTTTTTTGTTTAAAACATAAAAGAGAATATTTTAAGAGCCAAAAGAATATTTGAATCACTAAAAAACTCAGAATATAATATGTAAGTGATATAATTCAAACAGAAATGGCATTTAAATGCATATAAATTATATATGCTGGTGTAGCGAATGTGCAGCGGGCCGCATGCATGAGTGCCGAGCTACCTGTTTAACATCCCTGCTCCAGAATGTGAGAGAAGCCAGGCTAAACCATCGAATCAAAACTGCGTCACGAACTGTCCAGAATATCGACATGGGGAGCGCAAAGAGACGAGTGTGAGTGATTAGTGATTTATCTAGGCTTAGGTCTATCGGCTCCTTCATCATCCTTGACAAGTGGTCCGAGAGTGGGGTTCCATGACCAAGAGCTAATTTGAGCAAATTTATCGTTATGATTTCTTTACTCGTTCTGTAGATATCGATATCGACCGGACGAGCGAAAACCTTTATGACAATAGAGATAACATTAATTGTGAAGGATATTTCCCTCTAAAATTCGTTGGGTTTTCGCACAATAACGAATATTGGATTTGTATGCTCAGTGTTTTGGTGATGAGTCGAGGCATTCGAACCTTTTTTCGGGTCGATAAACCAGCCTTTTGAAGGATTTTTGTAGAACAAATTGTAAACAAACAGACGAAGAGGAAGAACAAGGAAACACACGAATACGCCGAACTCTTTTCACTATATTGGTTACTCAAGGCATGCCCAGAGGAAGCCATATAGCGAAAAGGCCTTTGGTTGTCACCAGCCTTGAATCAGGACACCACGAACTCTTAGCTGGTGAGCAAAGGACGAGTTTCACAGCCGGTTTGGTGATTTTGTTGGTATAATATTGTGAAGTGCACAATAATTGGTCTATGGCTGTTGTGACATATATTGCATATATGTTTTTTTTTTTTCTTTCTTTCTTTTTCTTTTTTTTTCTTTTTTTCCTTTTTTCAACAGGCCCCTACTCTTGACGAGGGCCGGTGTAGAGAGGCATCCCAAAACAATCCACATTCAATCTCTCCATTGCATGTCCCTGGAGATAGTATTATCAAGTTTCCGCAGAACCTTCTCAAACAACCTGATTCGCTTCTTACGACAGGAAAGTAAGGTTACCCTGTATTTCTTTTTTATGAACTAGAAATTTTGTGGGACTGTTTTGTGTGTAGCGTTTCCTATTTTTATTAGTGGTGGGCATCTACTCATTTTATGCATTTTGTTTTGTGTGTTTACTACACCATTATTTTCTGTTATTTTTTGCTTTACTTTATGTATGTTTCGTTTACCAGTGTGGCCTTGTTTTCTGTTGTTTCTTTTATAATTTTGTCTGTTTCACTTTTGCCAGTGAGGCACTATTTTGTTCATCCTGATATTTTTGTGAGTTTGTGATTGCCTAATTATTTCTTCTTTTGTTGTTTTTATTATTTTCGAAATTGATATTCATAAATATTATTGGCTAAGATTTTTTTTTTCAAACTTTAAACATTCCCTTAATAACATTTAAGAATTCGGCACTCACAATGACATAAAAGTATCTACCGGAAGTATACCAAACCCTTTT
>BOPN01000981.1:127500-134111 GCA_017312705.2 Penaeus japonicus
AATAAGAGCAGCAAGTGCAGGCGAGGGGAAGGGGAAAGGACCAACTCCCTCATCACGTGAGGGCGCGAAAGAGTGAGGATGAGGGGAGAGGACTCCGATGCGAGGGATGCCGGGAGAAGGGGGGGGGGGGTGAAGAGAAGGAAGGAGGGAAGGGTGCTGAGATGGGAGATCACTGCATCTCTATTGTTGCTATCATTAATATTGCCGTGATCCTCACCAACATCTTTATTATTATTATCTTTATCATTATCATCACTATGATAATCATTATCATCATCATCATGAATATCATTATGACCTTTTGTGTTAACATTACTATAATAGTTATTGCAAATAACATAAATATTAAAAATATTATCATTATTAGTATTACTACCATTATCATTATCATTTTTGCTATCAATATCGCTATTATTATTATCATTATCATTACAATCATTATTATCATTATCATTACAATCATTATTATTATGATCACCAGCACTACGATTATTGTTATTGTCATTATCATTATCACTATTGCATTTATCATTACTGGTATTATCATTATCATTATTATTTTAATGAGAAAGATTATAACAATAATTAATTGTAATCATATAGTGATAAAGGTAGCAATAATGATGATAATAGTAATGGTCATGAAATTATTATAACAAAAACAACAAGAATAATAGTCATGATAAGGATAATGATAAGGATAATTATTGTAATGTGATAAAAATGATAGTAATATTGATAGCAATATTATATCATTATTATCATTATTATCATTACAGCTATCATTATCATGATTGTTATAATTGATATCATTATCGTTATCATTATCATCATTATCATTATTATTATCATTGTCGTTATTTTTAATATCAATGTTATAATTATTATTACTCTCGTTATTGTTATTATTACTCTTGTTATTGTTATTATTACTCTTGTTATTGTTATTATTATCAGTTATCATTATCATCTCTATTTTCATCACTATCATCATCATAAACTAATAATATCATCATTATCATAGAATAATGATAGTGATAATAGTAATGATGGGGGCCAGGTAAAAGAATGGACCCGGCACTGCCGTCCCGCAGCGGCAGCGAGTGGATCGGAAAAGAGCAGATCGCGAAGGCACCGGAAAGCAGCGAGACGAGCAGAAGGAAACCTGGATGAAGTGAAAGGTTTATTTACAAGGCAAACATTCCCGGCAAAAAGGAATGGGAGCTTTGGTTAAAGTTTTACCGAATACAGTGGCCCCAGCCGGAGGGAGGGAAGGCGAAATCACGGTCATCTTCACAAATAGAGTGATTTTGTTGTCAGGAATTGGTTCGTGATATCAGATACAAAGCTGATGTTTACCACAAGACAATTATTTTCAATGAGAGATGATGTCCCTCGTGAGACAATGATTGAATTGAAGCTTGCTAGTATACAACTGATTAGTGTTTTAAGGTGACCTCCATTCTGCAAAAAGGATGACAATCTGTGTTTTGAATCCAAAGCAAATCACGTTATCGCATGAGCTATAGTTTTTAAAGTATAGATTTTGCACCCACCCGATATCACGAATATCTTCTGTAGGAGTGATTCGGTCTTTAACGGAACTGAGAGTGTCTGATCCAACAGGGAAAAAGGATATGTAGGTAAGACAAACTGATAATTATACGAAAATAAGAAAGGGCAGTGGGCAGAAGGAAAATATCAAAAAGAAGAGAGGAATGACCGTTTGAAAAATAGTAGAATGGTAGTTATGAAAGAGAATGGAGGTAGATGCAAGTTGACCAAGAGACGTGGAGGCTGAGGTAGAGGGATAGGAGCATAGAAACATGGTGCGGTGGCGACAGATCGGTCAGGTGGTGCAGGTGTTGCTGACATGCATTGCCGTGGTGGTATTCTTAACCCCACTTAGTTCTATGAAAGGTGCAGCGTAGTGGTAAAGTTAAAAGCGAAGGTGGAACCGTATAAGGTGGCAAATTTCATGCATGGAGAGCAGTTTGGGTGTGGCACAGAATGCTAGCGAAATAGTATGGTGTGGTATCGACACGTTTAAATCAAGTGTATGGTGTTAGAGGTGTTTTTCCACTTGAGGAATAGTGTTGCAACGGTGGCCTGTGAAAGGCAGTGATCTGGTTTTGCGGAAGATACAAGGCATGGCAGCGCCATGATTGCGTGTGGTTGACGCGAAATGACAGCAACACAGAATGGTCAGGGAGGCGGCAACACGGTTATCTGCATGAAGATCACATATGGAGATAGTGAGCAGGTTGTGGTGGATGACACACTGTGTAATGGCGGCATGATTGTGTGGAAGACACGGTGGAGCGAGTCGGGAGAGCTGTGGCGATACTAGCAATGTTGAGTGTGTGAGCCCCATCCCCTGCGTGTGGGAGTGGTAGAAGTGGATCGTGTGAGTCGGGGAGCTATGGCTCGTGCGTGGATGGTGTAGATGATTTTAGGTGTAATGTGGTAGGTGACGGAGGCGATGTAGTAGAGGCAGAAGGTGGACAGCGGTGGAGATATTGTGGTGTGGTGGTGAGAGCTGTGGGGGGCCAGGATCCAGGACCGACGCTGGGTCCTGGGCCGTTGCTTGAAGCCGCGTTTCCTCGCTATGTTATGCGAGTGACTGGTGGCGCGCAGACTCTAACGCGTCGACGCGGTGGGTTCTTCCCCAATGGGCGCTCTTCTTCGTCATATTGTTACTTGTGGCTAACCTAGACACCATCCTCACACACTCAGCATAGTGTAATAATAGTTAGAATAACCATACAAGGACAATCTTCATCGAAAACTTGTCCTACGAAACGGGAGGAAAAATCGTTACTCGACACCCCTGGTTAGCCAAGCCACGCCGACCCCCTCATCCCTGGGTCAGTCATAGCCGGGTCGCAGATAGAGTAAGACTGACGCGCTCTGATCCGGCCCGAAGATGTGATAAAGTAGGGGGAAGCAGTGGAGAATACACGATCGGTAATTTGCAAAGTGAGGGTCATGGCTCAGATCTTTAACTGAAACAAAGCATGAGTGGTAATACTTGCAGGAAAAGTACGAAACGAGAGGATTGTGGCCCAAAAATACACTTTCTGGAGAAAAACAGCCTCTGAAGCTTGAGCAAGGTGCGAGAAAGACGAGTGCTTAAAATCAATAGAACAGCTAGAATGTAGGCGAGACAAGTGGCGTAATTTAGTGCACAGACTTGTCAGTGGTGACCGATATTCATCATCGGAATGTACAGCAAGCGTCCATTGATTTTCCCGAGCAAATTGTATGCAAGAAACGCCACACTTGCATTAGGAGCGCGCGTGTGTGTGTATGTGTGTGTCGTGCTACCTGATCGAGGGTGCTCGAGTCTGGCTGTCCTGGTGTGCTTCGAGCTTGTCCTTCTGTTCATCTCAGACTGTAAGGATCATTTATGTATCCGAGTCGTTCAGGATGACGTCAGTTAGGTGTCCTTCTAGGTTGTGTTCACAGTTTAAACGTACGATTAGTGCGTCTTAGAGCATGATGACGTACGGTTAGTGTTTTCAGTCTTGTGTGATTCCGACATGTCCTGAGTGCAGATTCCACGCGGCTTTTCTTGTCTAGCATCAGTAAACCTTGAAAAAATACATCTCGCCAGTTTATATAGTGAATAGCCGAAGAGTAAGTATCCTTGCAAGGACACAGGGCTCAGCTCTCCGGAAGACAAGAGAGCTGAACTTGGTTCTGTGAAACGGTAGAAGCTGGCTTCGACTGACTAAAGCAGAATAGCATATCTGATGCCTGCGGCTAAGTTCTGAGCGTATTGGTGAACTGACTGGGTGAAGGAACCGTCTGCTGCAACCAACTGGATTCAAAACGTTCCCAGGGTCCGGTTTATTTTTATCCTTCGTTCGCAAAGAAGCGCTGCCTGCTACGTGTCCAGTCAGTGAAGTTGATTTTCGGTGTTATTGGCTATGCCATTGATTTTCCGATTGGCAGAGTGTTTCATTTTTTTCTACTAATTCTCTTGTTTCTCCGATTTCCAGTGTAACTTGCATCGAACCTAAGAGTGATTTAGTAATTATTAACAAGCTAAAGAAAGGTAAAGGAAAAGGGGAAACTTGAACTTAGCCCTTATGAAAAGAAACCCAGATGAATGAGACAAACAGGAGCCTTTTTAAAGAGAAAGAGATGCAACATTAGGCCAGACCCGCCCACCAACCCTTGAGTGGCTGTGTTATTGAACGAGCAAGCCACCGACCAACGTTTGGCTGAACAAACTCACGCACACACACCCAACCTTTTATCTCCAGGGCCCAAGGTACGGCATCAATGTTCTGTATTGCTTTTTAGCCATATTACTCATACTCACTCCGTTTCTATTAAGCAGTCGCATTTTGTAGCTGGTTTTAAATAGACATGCTTACATGATATCGACAGTTGCATCGATTTTATCCTTCTCTCTCATTAGTTGCAATTTTCTTACCTAAAACCAATTTCTTGCTTGATTTATGGTGATATTTGTGGCAGAAATAATCAGCTGCGTTATCATTATCACCGTCTGTGATGATCGAATATTCAAATCGGTCGTGGGGGGAGACTTCGGGGCACTTGCTGCTCTCGGGAAGCAAAAATGAGCCTTATCGCATCTGAAATCAATCGGGGACAAATTGCAAGGCGGAGGGGACGTTGATGAAATGCCATGGTTGAAAAGGGAGAGAGAGAGAGAGAGAGAGAGAGAGAGAGAGTGAGAGTGAGAGTGAGAGTGAGAGTGAGAGGGAGAGGGAGAGAGAATGAGAGGAGGGAGAGAGAATGAAGGATCAGGGAGAGAGGAGGGAGGCTGAGGGAGAGGGAAGGGAGGCTAAGGGAGAGAGAAGGGAGGCTGAGGGAGAGAGAAGGAAGGATGAGAGAGAGAGAGAGAGAGAGAGAGAGAGAGGATGACAGAAAGGAGAAGAGAGAGGGTGACAGAGAGAGAGGGAGGAGGGAGAGAGAGAGAGAGAGAGAGAGGAGGGAGAGAGAGAGGGAGGAGGGAGAGAGAGAGAGAGGGAGAGGGAAAGAGAAAGAGAGGGGGGAGAGGGAGAGAGGGAGAGAGGGGGGAGAGGGAGAGAGGAGGGGAGAGGGAGAGAGGGGGGAGAGGGAGAGGGAGAGGGGGGGAGAGGGAGAGAAAGAGGAAGAGGAAGAGGGAGGGAGGGAGGGAGGGAGGGAGGGAGAGAGAGAAAGAGAGAAAGATAAAGAGGGAGAGGGAGGGAGGGGGGGTGAGTGAGTGAGTGAGAGTCGTAAGTGCGACGCTGCAGGAGGCAGCAATGGCGGTTCCCTGGGCGCTGTTGCCTCAAGTTACGTCGTAGGGGTCCAGCGTGCACGGTTATCAAAAACGAGAAACTCAGCTATGGAATTGTACTTGCTGCACTTCTTCCTGATGTACGTTCATGTAAGAATAGTATTGGTGATAGGTACGAGTGTGTTTCTTTGTTTCATTGTATTTTGGAAGTGTGAATGGTCCTCTTTTCCACTCGTTCCATAGTTAGCTCCCTATTTCTCAGCGTATAGAAGAAGACTGGAAAGCAGGTTCGTTAAACCAGGGAACCATCGTGACGCAAACGTTTTGTACTGCACTGCACATCACGGTCATGGGACTTTTTGAAGGGGGTTAATACTATTCATGTTACATGCAATGTCCACACAGATTTACATGTGTATACTCTGGTCGCAAAGAAATCACTTCGCAACAACCTGGAGGTGGTTTATAATCTCCAATGATATTATCAGAACGTTACTGCTATTACAAATGGTCGTTAGCAAGTCTAATTGAATCATTAAAAGAGTTGTGACTGTAACCCAAAATAATTCACAAGGACTCTAATAGGAACAGGCAGTTTTTTTTTCAAAATTGAAACTGACTATTGCCGATAGCGATATAGCACTTTATCACTGGTTCTCTTCTAATGTCATTCACTATTTTAGCGACGGACATGAGATTCTCTTTTTCGCCCCATTTTTCTCCTTTCATCTTCGCTTTCTCGCCAACCTTTTCCTTGTCCTTTTCTTCACCATTCAGCGCTGTTCATTTGGCCCTTTTGTTCCCGAGTTCTCGACCCTTGCTGACCACAACCCCCGCGTTCTCTTCCTTGCCTCACTGGCTCCCTCTCTCGCTCGCTCTATCTTTGTTTTCTTCTTCCCCTTCCCCCCAGCTGTCTGTATGTCAGTCAACCAATCTATTTAGCCCTCTTTCCTTCACCTTCTCGCTCACTTATTATTTTTCACTATCTATTCTCACCTTGTATGTACGGCGCGTCTCTCACTGGTTTCCTGTTTCTAGCAGTTCAATTCCTTTTCTGTATGTAAAAATGAATGCATTTTTTCCCTTAATTTCTTGCGCTCTCTCGTCACGCTCCTCTGCCGCTTCCTCTCACTTTCCATTTCCCTTTTATTATTGCCTCTTCCGCCCCAAGACTCCCGTGCTAACCTACCGTTTGTTTTTTCTCCTTATATCCTCTGCGCCTTCTTTTTCCTTTGTTATCCTTTCCCCAGCTCTCTTCGAATATCAGTTTTATTCTCTTCGTTCCGCCATTTTCTTTTTTTAATTTTGTTTTTGATTCTCGCCTTAATCCTATACTGATCCTTGTCTCACAGCCTCACGTATTCCAGTCCCATTC